>JAPDSC010048079.1:30916-42843 GCA_026290005.1 Latrodectus geometricus
TCAAACGTACGGAATAGTGACAAAACCAAACAATTATTTTACTTTATAATGAACGGTAATCAAATGCAGGTTGCTTACATAAGTGACTAAGTTGTAAACGTTCTTAGACGATTTACAATAAATGAATCACAACTTATTTTTAAAAATTAATATTATCACTAGCATTGTTGATTATTAATGTTTGCATTTATTATTATAATTATTAATTTATTTCCTGCATTTCAGTTTTGTTATACAAATGATAATTTTTTTAAAACTGTTTTTCTCTAGAAAGGTTATTAAACGGTATGTGTGGGGAAGTCTTATATTAATTGAAATAAAAAAAAATAGCTTTTTCAAGGAGATAAAATAATTAAACTTTTTGAGTTTTATGCCTGATGAGAATCTAATCAAGTATTGTGTGATAGGTCATTTAAATATCATTGCTAATTCAGAGTCTAAATGTAACAATTGACAATAACAATAGACTACTTTATCTGCTACCGGACTAAATATTTACGAAAAATGTAAATGTTATGGAAAAAAAAATTGCCTTTCTTCAAACAAAAATTATTTTTCAATAATCCTGAGCATCACAAACTACAAACTAGAATTCATCAGTATGAAACCTAATAGAGCATTATTAAATTCATTAATAACATATAATGAATAAAAATAAATGATTGGATGATTGATTGAATCTTATGTACTAGTCCTCTCCAATAGGAAAAATAATGCTTTTACTGTAATTCATGATATTCAATCGGCTACATATAACAAAGATAATAATAGAGATATATAAGATAAAAATTTAATGTCAGTTTATTTTGCGGGGAAAGATAAGAAGAACATAAAGATAATTCTTTAGTAAAATCCCTTGGGAATCTTGATCAAGCAGCAAGTGCTACATTTAGAAATGAAAATAAAAATTATCAGAGGACAATGGATAATTTTTAACAAACTAACAAGGAAATAATTAAACGCAATGATAAAAATCTTAAAGATGGTCAGCTTACTATAATGATTGTAATTAACAATGATATTTTCACAGAAATGAACCAACTTTTTATTTCTCTAGTTCTGTCTAAGCTTATCTTTATATACATTTTAAAAATAGTTAATTTTTACGTTTTCAAATTATTATTTTTTACTTTTTAACTCTAATTTGCGTAAATAAGTGTTCCAAGATATATTTGAACACAATTTATGTTTAACTTAAATCCATTCTACTCGTTTTCAGAAAAAATAAATCTAAAAATGAAAGTATTTATTTTATTTACCAAGAATAGTTTCACCAAATAAAAAGTTAATAACAGGAAAAATTGAATAAGATAATTATTGTGGAATTTTCTTCTTTAATATTGTTAAATATTGTATGATGTTATGCATAAAACGTCTCCTTGCTTGTATCAGGCAAATGTATATTCCTTAGAGTTAATATAAAAAAATCTAGCTACAATTTTACATTTCTAAAAACAATCAATGTATGTAGTGATGTATCGTTTTGGAAACATAGATAATGTTTATCATTAATATATTTTTAATATTTTTTGCAATAAAAATTTAATTACACGCAACTCAATATTTTTATAAAGTAGAAGAAAATATTATGAATATCCCGTGATGTAAGTACCTTGTGAGCTCTGTGATGTGGGCTGACTTTAGAAAAATATATAAGTATTTCTATGTTTTAATAAAACCTTTCACATAAAGAATAAAATCATTTGGGGCAAATATTAAAAATGTATGGATATCAGAGGTAATCATTTTGAAAATATTCAGTTTAATCAAACATGTTTATCCAACTTGATCAAAAAAAGGAATTTTTATTTTATTTTCTTTTTGTTTAATTGATTAATAATCTAAATGTTTATTCTTGTAGTTAATAAAATTAACTTTCTATGAAAGTTCAAATTATATACGCAAGTTTCGGCATACATTACAGAAGCTACAAAAAATCTATAACGATTATGGCTAAACTTAAGAGAAATAATATTATGTCTAATATATTACATTTAAACTTTAAAGTTTAATGCATAATGATTCAAAACTGAGAATGAGAATCTCACAAAGATTCTATAAGGCATGTTTTATTTTATGTATGTCCTTCCCTTAACGAAAATTCATAAATGCGTTATTTTTTATTTTTATCACACGAAAATATGCTTTTTATGTATATATAACCAGGAAAGTGTGTTATTTGCATGTTCATTATATAAAATGTAAGCATTTATTAACTGAGTTTTAGTGATAACATCAAGAATGACATTTTTTAACTTCAAATTGATGAGACATTAGCAATGAAATTTATAAATGTAAGAAGCAATTTTGAAAAGTTTATAAATCATACGACATATGTACGGATATATATTACTAAAGGGAATTTTGGGAGTTTATAATCCGTTTATGTCATCGTAGCATATATAATTTTAAATAACCCAATAACATGTTTTAAAGCAATACATCATGATTTAAGCTTATTAGAATGTATAGTTTACGAGTTTAATTCAAATGACACATTTAAGTTTCTGACTTATTTTGTTACAATCAAACAAATGCAGTTATTAATAATTTTCTAATTTACCCCAATAAATGTTGAGCAATATAAATAAATTTTCAAGAAAAATCTCCTGTGATTTTTATAAATTAATGAATCGAAATATATATTTTATAATCAAGCTTTTCATTACAGTAAGAATAAATCCTGCATATTCATTAGAGAATATTATCACTACAATATTAATAACCTTGTGTAATTTAAACCAGTTAATTTTCACTTTAATTAAATTGTATTAAATATTCGAAGTGAAATAATCTAATTTTATGGTATTATTGCATAGATGAATCTAAGAGCAAGGCTATTCTACAGTATTTAATATCGATTATTTATGAGATTGTAAGCTATCAACTCATAAAATATTAAAAACAACAAAATGAGATAAATTTTACTAAACTTAAGATAATTTCTCTATTCTTTTTTAAAAGTAGTTATAAGAATTCCCTAGATGGGGAGAAATAAGTTTTAAGCTCGTTATTTATATTAGATTTAAATAGCAGTATTTTAAAAAACGTTATATTTAATAATTGTATTTCAAATTCTTAGTTTATTATAGTAAATGTCTTAAAGTAAGCGTTTTATTATTTAACAAAATAATAAGTTTGCACTTATTTATACATCAATAATTTTAATTTTGTGTGGATAAAATCTTTTTTCGTTAAAAAACACAAATTGCCTAAGTAAAAGGAAAACTAAATAGTTATTTTTTTATTTCCTCTAATTATTTCTCGTTAATAATTTAAAATTTCATATTGGTGGATAATATTTTTGATATGATTAAAATATTAATTACGTGAATTACATCACGAGAACAAAATTATATATATTAATTAATTTATGCGGTATTGACACAAAATATCCACCAAGTAAATATATCACTTTGTGTCACATAAGAATACCTAAATCATGGATAATACATTCTAGAGGGCAACTGATGAGAATAAGTCCAAAGTTATAGCAATAAAGTTTATTCTCTAAGATTCAAGAACATCATTAAAGTGTAAGGAATCTAACAAAAAATCAATAAAATAAATATAAAAATTATAAAAGCAACTTATTAGTAGTTAATTAAAGCAGTAGATTAACAGGGAAGTTAATTTGGATCCTTTAATTAGTTAAATATGTTGCATTTATTTTATTTATGAGGGATAAGTCAAGTTTCACTTCTGATATTTTGCCAATATTGAACATTCAAAAGAAAAAGTGTTTGGTACGATAAGGAAATTAATCTTAAGCCTAGTTTTAAAATTTTGTAGCTTACAAATGTATTGCTCCAATACTGGCGGACATTAATATTAAATACAGTTAACACAATATAAATTATTTAATTATATTTTAGATTTTTAAAATTTTCTCTAATCTAATTTTTTAAGAATTCTCTAATACAATATTTAGTAAAATATGACAGTTTATCAGCAATAATAAGAATGCTTAAAAATACTAATAACAATCTTTCACAATATTTAAATTTAATAATTTAGAATTATAATGACTCAAATTAAAATCTGTAACCAAAGCCCAAAGCGCTCCCTAATCGCCCAAAGCGCCCCCTATCAGTGTTTCTTTTTGTACCATTCAACTGAGTTTCAGAGAGCCCCAGCAAACAGAATCATGAAAATGCATGCAATAAGTCAAGAAATCTGTTTGTTTATCTCTTAGTAGCCTTCGAGTTTCAACCATCCTGTAATTTGACAATTTATTCCTGCTCTTACGCTTTTTGCAGGGTTCTACTTTTGGATTCAAAATTTAAGTTAGAGTATAAACTTTGGCGAGCATGTGTTAAATTATCAAAATAACGAGCTTAAAGTTGTTGTCTAGCTCTCCAAAATCTTCAGCGCCCCCTATCAATGTTTTAAAAGATACGCTTATCAAATTGGTACTGAAGAAAGTCTAAATAAACAGAATCATTTCGTCGCAAAAAACAAGAAAATCTAACCATTTCCCTAGTTTTTATGACGTTTCGAATTTCGGCACCCAAATTTTCAAAAGCGCCTAGCGCCTTACCATCGCGTCAGGGACCGTACATTCTCTATTCAAAAATGTTCGTCTAGGTGTGCTCTATCGATCCTCAAAGTTTGTCACCGACGAGCTGAATCAATTTGTATACACATACCATATAATAATATTACTCACAAAAAATTTTATATTAATTTTAATTTTATATGATATAATTTAGATAAATAATATTAAGTTACTAAAGTTAAAATGAAACAAATTCGCAATATTTTTTTTCTACTAAATGTTTATTTAACTGGATAAAAATAACATAAAATATTCTTCCTAAATTAGTGATTTATTCATTTTTTTCCATTAAAATACTTTTCAGATTTCTTCTTATTATAACTATGTAAAATTCTGCCCCACCCAAACTGCGTAGTGGTTAGCGTAACTGACTACGGATGGGGTGGACCTGGGTTTGAATCCCGCGGTTCGGGCATGGATGTAGTTTCTCTTTCTGTGTTTCTTGTCCTTTCCTCAAATGATAGATGAATGTGGCCCACCCTATAAACGGGTTTGTGACGGTGTGGCTAGGGCGATGCTATTCGTACCTCAGTGACTTGTTTCACAGGTGCCCACCGGGTAACGATAAAATGAGTAGCAGTTTCTGGCCTTGTTGCGGCAAATGGGCTAATGTACTTACTTGCTCAAGGGTGCCCGCCGCTAGAAAAAGAAACATATATATAAATTTTGCTCTTGTCATTGAGGTCAATTGTTATTATTTTATAACATGCAATATTTTCATTAAATGTTTCTTCTCGTTTTAAGTATTTTACTGGAGAATAGTCTACCGCAACAGTATGCTAAAACAATTTCAAAATATGAAACGTAAAATGTAATTGGAAACCTTTGAGTTTATTTTTAGATATTTGTAATCATTTTCATAAGTAATTATAGAACTTAAAATTTAAATAAATTTACAGTATTTTGAAAAGGAATTGAAAATATTGTACTAATATTACCTCAATCGTAATATTTTTCAGAATTTCTTAAATGAATAAGGTATTTATTTAAATATTGTCTTCCAACTGTGCATCAATCATAAATTACGTCTATTAAAAATAATTAAACACTAACAGAATATATCATTATTAAAAATTAAGAATAAGATTAAAAATTTAAGAAAATTAAAAATAAGAACACCTAATAATTTTATAGTTTTAATATATAATTATAGATTATGTTACATGTGAAACTATTATTTCTAATTATATGATTTATCATTCCAGGATTAGATAAACGAAAAATTAGAAAATATTATTAAAACTGTTGCTAGTGAGAAATGTATTTTGATACAACCTAATTAAGTTATATAACAATTAACTTTAGAGTTTATCAGTAAGTTCGATCAACAAATTAAATTAAATTTTCCTAACCAGCTTAAATTTGTGTTTATACCAGTTAAGAAGAGGGAGAAAGTGCTTATATGCTGAGAAATATGCTAAAAATTTAATTTTAGAATTTTTTAATTTTACAAGTGTTTAATTATAACTTAAAAGTAATTTTTTTCCTTACTTTAAATGGAAAACTATAGCATATAATTTTCTTAACTAAAAGTGGCACTATTCTCATGTTTTTTTTTTAATTTTTTGCACCATTTATTGCAAATTTTTTTATCTTCTCTAATTTAAAAATATGATTTTCTTTGTCTTCGATACATGATAACATACATATTAATGCACTGTAATAATAATCTTAATTTTACTAAACACAGTATATTCTTTTAAATTATTTCGAATACATTAATTGAATGTGAAAAATTGGTTCTTTTAGAAAAACGATCATCAAAGATAAAAAAAATTGTCAAAAATATTCTGTTGTAAAACTAAGTATAAAATTTATACGATTTTTCCCCCATACTAGATTCTTGTAACTCAATATTATCAACAAATATTTGTAAATACAAAAACAAACGAAGCACAAATGTTCTACCCGTAGTTATTATATTTCGAATTTCGAGTAGGAGTAAGCATATATTATATACTTAAACATTGTATTATATATTTATTACATTTTAATATTTGCTAAATTTCCGTTATGTTATTGGATTAAATAAGTAAGGAAAAAAAGGTAACGAGTAGAAGTAAGCATATAATATATACTTAAACATTGTTCTATATATTTAGTTCAGTGTAAAACTCGCTTAAATTGGATTGAATAAAAAAAGCCACTGCATTTATTTTCCTAAATAGTTCAAAGCCATATATTTATGTAAAGATAAAAGTCATTCTGTAATATGTTTTTACCATTACTTTTAATTATATCCCATTTTTTTTCAAATCCCAACCCAGTGAGAGCATAATATTCTTTTTATGAATATTTGCTTTCAAAGTTAATGACGGCAAATCATCACCTCGACAACAGAATCATTGCTCGTCATACTGTAGTGAATAATCCAACTATCGTCATTAGTTATAATTTGTTGCGAAATATGATAATTTACTTTATTTTTTATGACCATATCACCTTCCTTTTTCCGAGCACTCTGGTAAATTTTTTTCCAGTTCATTAAGGACTTAAATACCTGAAGAAGGTTGAGAAAAACCATTCGTCTGATTTCTATGTCATCTGTAATACCTCATGTCGTGTGATCTAAATTTAATTGGATAAATGACTATTTTAGTTCACTTCGAGCTTGTTAGTGATTTGAGTGTCGATTCTTGCATCGCAGCACTAAAAAGATTCATAGCACGGCGAGGTAGACCATCTGAAATCTTCAGTGATTGTGGAACTAATTATATCGGTGCAAAAAATTATTTAAAGTCTTCTGCAAAGGAATCGATCGGTAGATATTTATGATAGTGTTTAGATATTTATATAGATATACCGATGAAAGTGTGAAATGGACCATGAATGTGCCATCTGCTCCCCACTTCGGAGGCCTTTGGGAGGCAGCCGAAAAATCTATGAAATTTCACATGAGACGTGTTATAGGATCTCAGATTCTTTCACAAGAAGAATTTTCTACAATTTTAGCAGAAATCGAAGCAGTGCTGAATTCTCGTCCTTTAGTTGCTGTTTCCGAGGACCCAAGTGATTTCTCAATCTTTACTCCGGGTCACTTTCTGATTGGTTCAGAATTATTAAGTGTTCCTGAACCTGATACAACAAGCAAGAAAATTCCCATTCGTGAGCGGTAGAAATTAGTAACTCAGATTTCACAATCATTTTGGAAATCTTGGTCTAAGGACTACCTTACGCAGTTGCAAGTGCGCAACAAGTGGAAAATTTCAACTGAAAATTTATGTGTAAACGATTTAGTGTTGATCAAGGACGATAATTTGCCCCCACTTAAGTGGAAAATGGCAAGAGTAATTGAGATTTACAAGGGTACTGATAATAGAGTAAGAGCAGTGAGCTTAAAAACTGCATCAGGTGAATTTAAAAGGCCAATTCATAAACTGGTCATACTTCCTGTAAATGACAATTGATTTATTTGTTTTACTCATTTTAAGTTTTAAATTTTATAAGTTATAATTTGTGTATCATTGGTTTATATTTTGTGTTTTTTTTGCGTAATTGTGTTAAAATTTTAGTTTGTGATTATGGTTCTTGATGACGTGGTCATGG
Source organism: Latrodectus geometricus (assembly GCA_026290005.1). Classification (NCBI taxonomy): domain Eukaryota; kingdom Metazoa; phylum Arthropoda; class Arachnida; order Araneae; family Theridiidae; genus Latrodectus; species Latrodectus geometricus. Next base: position 39,021 of record JAPDSC010048079.1, read on the forward strand.
GGCCCCAGTGTGTTACAATGCCTTGTAATAATAATTAATGCCAAGAGATGGCGCTGTGTTTTTGTTGCAGGTGCATTGCAAAGCCTAAGTGGCATAACCTTGAACTGTATATAAGTCTTTGTCATGTAGTGAACGTAGTCTCGTTTGGAAGCTGTAAATAGTTGTTGTATAAATAAAGATGAGCGCGAATGCGAAAAGCAAAATGGAGTATTGATTTTATTGTGTGTTCTTCATGAATTTCTAACCCCCTATTTATGATGGAGTGTACAGACATATTTAATGATTAACGTATTAAACAACTTACTAAATTAAAAACAAATTTAATAATTATTAGTGACTTCCTTGGGCCTGTCTTTCAGAGCAAAGTTTTTCGAAGAAGGGTTTAATATTAGAAATAGACACTCTCAGTTCTTTTTCTATATTTATCTGAGATCTATATTTTGTCTTCAAAGAAGCCGCCGCAGAAAATCCAGTTTCTCAAAGGTAAGATGTTGAAAATGGTAGTAGAATGCGAAATGCCCTTGTTTTTAGTGCAGAAAACTCATCATCCACTCCTGCCCAAAATTCAAAGAGTGATTTATTACTAAATTGTCTTTTGGTTTCGCCGCTTGCCGTGAAGTCTATGAAGGTTTCTTCCTCTTCGATTGAGAGTCCTTCGGGAATATTTTGAAATGGATCCCTCACCCAATTGTAACTTGATATCAGTTTGTCGTCAGCAAGAAAGTACTTTTTAAAATTCTTTGCTAGCACTGCTAAATGGTTTTCAATGGTTACAAAAACAACTTTTACACGTTGTTCTTTAGTCTTGTAAGTTTTAATACAATCATTCAAATTTGCAAACATTGTTAAGTTTTCTTGCTTTAAATTTCTACTCCACAATTCCAATTTCCTACAAAAAGCATGAACTTTATCACTCGTATCCTATATATGTGTATTTGCTCTTTGCAGTTGAAGATTCAAGTTATTTAATTTCTCGAATATGTCGACCCATTTCAACACAAATAAACTCAAATAGCTCAATTTCAACACAAATAAACTATCGCGAAAATTCTCAGCTTCCGGTCTGTTTTCCTCTTCTAGGAAAACGGCGATTTCTTCTCTTAATTCATTAACACGTTGCAAAAATTTCCCTCGTGATAACCATCTTGCCTCGCAATAAAATAGTAACACTGAATGTACTGCACCCATGTCTTTACAAAGTGCAGAAAAGATTCTTGATTTCAAGGGTCTCATTTTTATATAATTTACTACGGTTACAACCGTAGTTAACACAATATTCAAACAAGGACTTATTTCTTTGGAAGCCAAAGCTTCTCTGTGGATCACGCAATATGTCCAGACGCACTGTGGCGATTTTTGTTTCACAAGTGCTTGAATACTTTGGAATCTTCCTGACATAGAACGAGCACCATCCGTGCATATTCTGACGCAATTTTTCCATTCTATGTTTGCCTCGTTCATAAAACCATTTAAGATAGCAAATAAAGCGAGTGTTGTTACTTTGAGTTCTATTGGTTTGCAGAAAAGTAATTCTTCTACTACTGACAAATCATCACAAAATCTAACATAGGCAATGAAATGAGCATCTTTATTACTATCTGTTGCCTCATCTAGTTGTATTGAAAACAATTTGTAACTCAACTTCGACAAAAGCTGACTCTCCGCATCTTCAGCTATATCAGCAATTCGACGGGCAACAGTATCATTTGAAAGAAGTATAGACTGCATTTGTTTTGCAAAATTATCTCCAAATATAATTTCTACAATATGAATCGCGGGTCGCAAAATAAGCTCTTCATCAATGGTGTGAGGGTTTATACATCTGGTTATTTTATATGAAACTTTGTAAGAGACAATTAAAGCTTTTTCATTCACAGACAAAGTTTTTTTTAAACAATGATTTTTGCTTTTCATATGATTTTAATTTTAATTCGAAGAATTCTCTGGGTTTGTTTACGTACTCACTATGAAGCGTTTCCAAATGTCATTTAAGTTTATTAAGTTTCACGCTGTCTGCCGCCAACATTTATGAGCAAATGATACACAGGGGCTTTTCTTCTTCATTCACTTCAGTACTAGTGAACCCAAAATTTAAGTATTCTTGAGAATATTTTCTTGATTTTTATTTTCGGAACCACGCTCATCTGTGTACTTGTTGATGCTTGTCTATCGTCTAATGCTCGCTTACACCCGCTTAAAAATTTATCCGTGATTCTGCATAAGTCTGCTGCCGTGAATATTTAATTCGGTGAATTGCAATTACACGAAAATATATATAATATACACATTCAGAATAGATTCAATAGCGATAGAAGGATCGACTCGAATGAGATTGTCTGGAATTGAAATTGGCGTCATAGAACTTTCTCCTTCTCCCTATGAGAAAACATTTGTTCACATCTGCTCACGCTTCTAGCTTAATTTTTTGCTGACCAGACAAATTCCAGACAAATCGAAACTTCTCGCGAAACCGTGAGAATGACCGACATGGTCATAAATATGATGGGGACTTGCTATGCTTTGCTATTTGTATTGCTGTGCTTTGCTATTGTCTGTTGACTAATATAATTTTTTTTAAGTAAAGGTTTTTCTTTAAAAAAAAAAAAAGTTTTCTTACTCTGAATTACCATTTTAAATTTAATAATTTTAATTTTAGTGAGGTTTAAAGTAAATAGACGCAAGAGCAATAAAAAAGCATAGAATTCTTGTTTTTTCAATGCTGATGATCGGTGTTGCAAAATGTCAATAAATTTCGGTATTCTTGGTAATTTGTAAAGTTTAAAATTAAGGTTTTAGTGCAAAAATACTCAAAATACATTATTATTGTATATATTTTATTGTATGTGGAGGGGGGGCGGCATGAAAATTATGATTGAAAATTGGGCCGTGAATACTAAAAGGTTGAGAAACACTGATTTAGTATTTTACAATGATAAACCGTACAAACAATTCAACAAAGGATAATATTATAATAAATATTAAATACTATATTTGACGTCAATATAATACAAAATATTAGATAAATATATAAAATATTAGGTGAAAATATTAGATGCTTTAAAGAAAAGTATATTTGATGGGTTTTTATGATTCCATAAATATATTTTTTCTAAATTTTAAATATTTTTTTAAAATATTTAAAATGCTTTTCCTTTATTACTACATAATAGACTGTAAAGCTGCTTTAATAATTTTTTATTTAGATTCATATTTTGAAATTTATTTTATATGATTACATCACTATGCTATACTTTAATAAATGAGTAACTATTTTTTGAAACTATTATTTCAAAACAATACATTTCTTATATATTTCCAAATACATAAATAAAATACACCTTTTATGAAACTAGAATCCTTCTAATAGGAAATCAGATTTGAGCTTCCTAAATATTTATTTTCTTCGCAGTGTAAAAAAAAAATATTTTTATCACAGTTCTTTAAACTTATGTACGTCTGTGTAATACTCTACAATTTTTTCGTCTATTGGCCTGCAAGTCACGTGTAAAATATTTCAGATCCATACAATGTTGTTCGCTTTCTTAAGTCTTCACATTTTTAAAACAAACTGCTTAAAATACAGGTCATCATCTATAATGTATATCCAGTCACACTTGGATTACTCACTAGGTATTTCAGTTTATATTTTTCCTCATTGATTTCGATGCGTATTTAATGTTCTTTCATACTTTTAGAAGCAATAAAATTGTATTAATAATTCAGTGACTAATATATTTATATTTCTATATGTAGTTAATATTTAATTGTTACGAAAATCAAAAAATTACAATTAACATAATATAATAATAAGGAAAAAAAAAAA
>JAPDSC010048081.1:0-10720 GCA_026290005.1 Latrodectus geometricus
ATTTAATTTTGTATTCTTTTAGTTTTATTTTTGTTTCTGCATTAGATGCACAATTGTCTCCAAAAATCGGTAATAAATTCTTTGCTACACAATTTTTTTTGTGATGCTATAAATTCACTTTTTATTTATTTTAATTATTTTTATCCTAATATATGTGGTATTTTCACAAAAAAATGAAAAAAAAAATTCCTCAATCAAAGACTTTTTTTTCTGCTTTAAAAAATTATTGAATAATATGCTACTTTTTGTTGTTTATTAAGTAACTGAGTTTAAATAAATAACCGAGGAAACAATTGGTTCCATTCACACTTTCAATTTGCCACGAGAAATTTTTCTAAAAATCTAATAAACTTTATCTTTTCCTTATAAACCTACATTGCAATTTTATTAATAATGGACTTAGAGAATCCATATCTTTAATCTACAAAAATGTTAGAAATGAAAGGCTTATTATAATTACTGGATATTGAAATTCATTAGTTAAAAGAAAACACATAGATAAATTCTCACCCTAAAGAAATAATTCTTTTCATAATATATGGTGCTAAAAGGCAGTTTTTTTGATATTATTAACTATTTGAATTTGTAAGGGAGTCTGGAAAACATAAAATTGTTAATAGCTAAATTTTTTAAATGTAACTTGGAATCAGCATGAAAAATTAAAATATAAGTAAAGAACTTTATCATATTGTTAATTAAAAGGATATACTTACAAATTAAAATATTGTATTCCAGTTTGGGATGGGGCTTTGAAATAGTGACCAACAAATCTCCAAGTTAAAAAAAAAAAAAAAAAAAAAAAAAAAAGCCATGCTTAGAATGTGTAGTTGCAGACATAAAATAACACACTTCAGTAACACTGCATAAAATTTTTGGATTGCTTGTTCATGTTTGCAATTTCATTGTTTATATTGATTATTGTGACTATTAATTCATTATAGCTTTATAAATATTAATTTGGAAACTTATGTGTATGTGTATATACTCCTTTTATATATAAATATAAATGTATAATATTTTGTCAAAATATTTTAACAATGTTTTTTAAATGTTTGAATTAGATTTCTTTTAAATAATAAAATTATTTAAATTAAAAAAATTGAAAACTAGCTCTTGTTTAAGAACATTGATATATCTAAAAAAAAGCAAAAAATCATCATTGTGTTTGTTCTTAGACTCTGCTTAAATTTTTTGAAGGAATTGAAAATAGGAAATATAATGGAAATTACATGATGAAAGAACAAAAATAGTGATTGCATATCTCTTTATTTTGTAGCCTGTCAAAATACTAGTAAATTAAAATAGTATCAATGGATTTTCCTGTTTTATTTGCTCTAACTTTAGTTTTACATTTTTATAATTTAAAAACATTATTTAAATATTATATTAAACTGATTTATTGCCAATAGTATTTTTCTTAATACACACAAATGTAATTTAGTTCCAAACATTGCAGTTCACATTCATGTTTTATATTTTTCACCATATGTTTAACTTCATTTTTAATTTTTTTAAGTGCACAAAAATTTTTAATTTCTAAATAAAAATTTGAAATGTGAATTAAAAATAGAACTTTTATCTATTTCACTGATGGTATACATTCACAGCTCTGATTTTTTTCTTCATATTTTTGAAGAAAAAAAGACTGTAGTATTTGATAATATTTCTTTAGGTGAAAATGATCAATGGGATAATAAATACAAATTTTCTGCTATCAATTCTTAAAAATTTCCAAAAATCAAAAAGTTTGATAACATATAAAATTTGATGAAATCAGTAGATATTACAATAAATATCTTTTCATGTTTAAAATTTCTAATACTTTAAATAATTAATTTTTCATTAAATAAAAGTAGAGGTTCTGATTCTAGAAATATCTCATCTGTTCACTTATGCAAAATTAAAATTGAGGTCATTTTATTCAAACAAGTAGCTTAATTATTGATAAAATTTAGTCTTTTTAAAAAAGTACTAAATTTGTCAGTAACTGGGCTATATATAAGGAAAAATTTAGAAAAAAATTTCTTTACTTTTAATTTTTATAACCATCATTTGAATTGTGAGAGCTTAAAGTAAAAATTAAGAAATTTTTTTTTAAAATTGACTAATAGATAGCAACTGGTAAAGCCTAGATCAAGGCTAGGTACTGGCAAACATGCTGTTACAATATCTAATAGATAGCATGGTTGTAGAGATTTAGCTGATTTTTCATGATTTGAAATTTAATCAAATGTTTAATGTCATAAAATAGATGTTCTTAAATTTTTTGTATTTTAGAAAGAAAATGTTTAAAATAATTGAACATTTTCTTTCTTTTTTTATTGGATTACCTAGTGATTTTTGTATAATTTGAAGAACACTTTCATTTAAAGCTACATTCTGGTCTAATTAGCCCGTGTGTGCCAAAAATGACTGTTGAGTTGCAAAGCAATAAATTACTCAATCAAAGAGTACTTTTAAATGGTTTTGTTTTAATGAATTTTAAGGTTAATAATTAATTTCTCAACAATGAGCTGACATTTTTTACTATAATAAAAGATTGATATTATATTAAAAGGTTTTTAACTTAAAAATAAATTGTAGAAATAGAAAAAAATTAGAAAGAAAATATTTTAATGCTAATATTATTCATTAATTCTTACCATGCTACAATAATGATTAATGTGTAAATTCCATTTGAGAGATATTAATTTTTTATTCAAAATTAAATTCAATTATCATATTTTTTGACACCACATTCTGGCTTTTATCTTTCTACTGAGTATTTAGCAAAATATCCCAGAATTCCCTCACAGAAAAGTCTCAGCTTTTGAAATCTTGAACATTGTAATGATATGCACCACCATTTATCTTTAACAATATAGTGGACAGCTTTAAGACTGTTGTAAAGCATTTTATTGTCCACTACATAAATTACTTCTAGAAAAAAAATTAACAATGGGAAGACTTTAATATTAAATAATGAGTCATGTTCACTGTTCATAAGGAAGGAAACCCAGGAAATTCCCAAGCACTCACCCTGATGTTTGTGCATACAAAAGTAGAAGTGCATAATTCATCTCAACAATGGTTCAATAATTCAGCTCAATAATGGCTGGAATTGAACTCAAGTCTTTTCAATCAGAAGAGAACTGTCCTACTGCTAGACCATAATGTGCTCTACTATTTATCTTAATCAAAATCTAAGATTGTTAAAATAATTGGCTTTTGCTGAACCAAGGAAACCTATACAGAATGATGTGTCTGAGGTCAATGGTCTTCATTATTTGTTACTCTTAACAGAAATGCATTAAAAGATTATGTAATCTTTTAATGTGTCCAATATTTTTGTTGCTAAGCAGTTGTCAGTTGAAAGATTAAGGCTCTGGCTTTCAATTCAATAGTTTGTGAGTTTAAAAACCCCTCTTTTACATGAATGTAGTGGCCTAGAATCCACTTTAAACTATGAATTTTGGATTAATTAGCCCTCATGTGTAAAAAATGACAGTTGAGTGACATTAATATTTTTGTTTTGTAAAAGTGGTTCAGACAAATTTTAAACTTGAAGCATTTATAATTGAATACTTGAGAAAGTTTTCATTTACAAATAAAGTTTTAAGTGCTTGATATTTATTGTATGGCAATATTATTTTGAAAAACATAATTTAAAATATTTGTTGAGATTAAAAATCTAAATGAAATTTTTCTGTTTTTTAGCTATTGTTGGTGGTGGTATTGGGGGAACTTCATGTGCTTTTTTCTTGAAAGATCTTTTCAAAGAAAAAGCTGATATTACATTGTATGAACGTGACGTAATTGGAGGAAGACTGAATTTACTTAATATTGATGGCAATTATTATGAAGCTGGTGGAGCTGTCATTCATCCAAAAAATCAACATATGATGGAGTTTACAAAGTTATTAGGTGATTGTATTTTTTGTTTGATATAATATGGAATACATATTCATAAATAATATCAATAACATTCAAATATTTGAAAAATTTTGAAACGATTTTTGATGATGTGGATAAAAATGGATAATTGTATTATTTTTATGGAATAATCATTTTAGTTCAGAAAGAATCAATTTAGTTTTAAATGCCCTTAGAATTTCAAAAATAGATTCATTATTTTGGAAAAATAACAGTTTTGGTTGAATGTTACAATATGTCAAAAATATTTGAAATTAAATTAGCATTTTTTAATTCTTAAAAACATTTTATTTAGTACATTTTATATATTTTAAAAATAATTGTCTAAATGTTGATTGAAATTCATCTCTGTTGTTAAAATTTAGTTTGTTAAATAAAAATAAAATGTATCTTGTAAAAGAAAGTAAAATACAAAAATTTCTAACATTTATTTTTACAAATATAAATATTTTAAAAATAATCAATTGATCTTAAAAATATGTTAAAATTTTATATGTATAAATGACAAATAAGCAAGAAAATTAATTATAACTGTTTTTAAATCATTGTCATAAATAACACTTTTCAATAAATTTATTAGCTTTACTTTTAATGCAAATATCATTTTAAGATTGATTGCATGCTTAATTAATGTGTTATAGTATGTTACAGTTAAGTGTATTTTCATATTTTAATTACATTCTATGCAAATAATTTATATAGTTATTTCCTCTAAACTTCAAAGATTAAAATACAGTTTTTCTGTTTAATCATAATATGTATGTTTGTTGATATTTTTCAAGTGAAGTTAAAATTTGAAAGCTATTGTTGCTTATTTATTCCAGAAGGCTCATTTGTCCATGTCTAACATAGGTGAAAGCTTAACTGGTTAACGTTCTTGCCTTCGGTTCAACAGTTCATGAGTTCAAACCCCACCTTGGGCATGGATGTTTGGAATGGTTTGGAATAAATTTTAAGTCCCTGTGTTTAAAAAATGACCCTTGAATGACAAACAAATCAAAGCAAACACAGGCAAAAGTTATTAACAAAGATACATCTTGATTTTCTAATGACTGGGATGAAAATGATGCCAAGATTATTGCTAAATTACAATCACTCACATATAATTTGTGGCTTCCATATCTTGGCAATTCCTTTCAATATGAATACAAAAGGTTTGTCTTTTCCATAAGATTTTTGGGACATGTATTCTGCATGATAAGACCCTAAATGGTGATGAGCTGTGCCTCTTTGCTTTTACTTCGCCATTTAACCGAGCCTCAGAAGTTTTCAACATTTTGAATGTAAGAACCTATTGTTGGATAACACGGTTAAATGGCTGTAACCAACCTTTTCAAGCTATCCGTTTTGTAGACTTGTCAACAATCTAAATAAATTGTCAATCCTTCCACTACATAGTTTACAATCATTGAAATTTGTGTGCTTGCTTCTTGATTTGGAACTTGAACAAGAAATTTCACTGTTTTTATGGCATAACCCACAAATATCATTATGATATGGAAGTGGTTGTTGTGAAAATACTCTGCCAGAGTTGATTTTTCAGCACACATACAGATTTTTGTCAATTTCGGTTATTTTTCCAGAACTACCAATTTATCCTTTCAGTTTTTGAAGTAAGCCTATGGAACAAACCTCCCTCATGCAATTATTGTTCCAGTCAAAGTATTTTGACTAATGTTTATCTGTTTACTCCACTACCACTACATAAGAGATGTTAATTCCTCTGCCCAACAATACATCAAAGTGCTGTTAAAAATGGTATTTTAGAACCACTAAACCTAGTGTCAAATTAAAGGCTCATTTTTTGTTGACAGCTTTTCACATTGACCTCCACATTCTTTCTTTTAAATATAGTTTCATTTTGTGTCCATTTACACATATTCTGTTGCTAGAGAGTACATCTTTTTCTTGAAAAAATGCAACAGCATCTCTTTGGTAAATTAAAAATTGCCAACATTTTTTACAAGGTTTAAATTGAAAAAAAAATATAGTACTATTTCATGTGCTTCGAGTGTAGACTGAAAGTGTTGAAGTTGCTCCTCTGTTTCGGCCTTTCCCCCCTTCCCATAATATGAGGAGAAAATCAAGTTGTACCTTAAAAGATTTAATGGCAATCCTGAAATCCATTGTAATAAAAATAGATTGGTTATATTGTAGTTAAACTTATTTAATGTAAATGGCAACATCATGCAATTTTTTTTTTAATTGATAAAAAATAACTGACACTATATCTATATATTTATTTTCTGTGGAAAAAGCTCAATCATTTTTAACAGTTTTTTCCCAAAAATGTATGTTTTGGAGAAGTAAATGAACGCTTAAGATAGAAAAAATTGTTCATACAGTATATTGAAATGTAATTATCCCATGAATTAAAAATTTTAAAATTCAATTCTTAGAATTTGCAAAGCAGTTATTTTATGTAATAAAAATGATTATAGTATAAGTATTTTTGTAATATTTTTCTATAATTTTATTTCAATTGCTATTTTAAACAGTACTAAAAATTATAAAATATAATATTTGAGATAGTAAAATGATAATATCTAAAAATTATTGCTCTAAAGATTATTAAGTAATATTTTATATTTTTACAGGTCTTGAAATGAAAAAATATTCATCAAATACTTTTGGTATTTATGATGGTAATCAGATTGTTTTTCAAGAAAGCGATTGGTATATTGTTTCTATTTTTCAAATGTTTTATCGATATGGTATTTCAATATTTGAGATTTGGAAATATGTGAAATCATTGCTAACTGATTTTAGTAGGTATGAAATAAATATTTATTATTTTTAAATTCATCATAACATAGTAATTAGAATTGTATTATTAATACCATTAATACAATCACAAAGAAGTTGAATTTTACATAGAATTATTATTATTTATTGGAATTAACTGAATTCACTTCATCTTTAATGTTTGACTATTCTTATTTTGAAGATTCCTGTCAGAAATTTGACTGTAAAACATGCACACTGACAAACAAAAATAATCTTTCTTTTGCTCAGTAAAGTTACTCCTGCATTAAATCAGATTCTGTTACACTCTGTCAATCCGTTGAAATTATTCCTGTTGCAAAGCTTTAATCAAGATAGGTATCAATCATCATTGCATGACTCTTGATTACCTGTCCTCAATTCTGTCTATTTGTGGCCATGGGATGATTTTAAGCACTTGTATACTGTTCATCCCATTCATTATAGCTGAACTCAAATATTCTATCAATTCTGAAGTTTGCCATGTTGAACGTGTCTTATTGCATGAATATATGAACAGAATATATAGTTTACTGTGGTTCAAGTTGTGGGCACTTTGTTTCAGTGAGAGTTTAAATTTTTTTGCTTTTAAGTAAAATCAAACTTCTTTGTAACATCTTGTTAACTGCTATCTATTTTTTTTCAAATTATTTTTTTAATTTTGTTTTTTTTAATTTAAACTAATTATATATAATTTGTATATATTAGTTTGACAGCATGAATTATTTTAAAGATTTTAAACTTGTGCGGAAAAGTTTTTAAATCTATGCAAAAAATATATTTTTATAAATTTAACTATAAAATATTGTTGCATCATCAAATTAAATTAATTTAGAAATAAATAATTTATGGAATAATGTGTTAAAATTTGTTAAAAGATAAATTTGAGATTCATTTTGCCATGATTATATTAATAATTTTTTTGTATATTGCATTAGCTGAAATCTAAAAAGATTTTTATTTGAGTAAAGTATATTTATAGATCAATATAAAATTAAATAAATTTTTACTATTCCAAATTTTTTACTACGCAATATTCTAGGTCATATTCTTTTTGTGTAGTCAAAAATTAAATCATTGTTATTATTTTTAACTTTGAACATTTGTATTATAGATATTTATATATAAAAGTAAATAAATGATTGATGTGCATAAAAATTTGCTTTTAATAGTTATAGTTAACCTGTGTAAAAAAAAAAAGAAACATTTAAAGTTAGCTATGTTATTATGTTATTTAATTATGCCAATATAAATTAATAATTTATTCTCTGTACCAAAAAATTAGTTTATAACATTAAATTTCTCGTTAAAATTCATTGCTTGTGTAAATTTCTTTAATAAGTAAGTTCTTTTTATTTTAGTTTTCTTAAGTTTATTTTAAGTACAATAATAAATTATATTTAAAAATAATCTTGACAATTGCTTTGCTGTTTTCAACCCTTATAAATATGGAAAATTAATTAGACATATTGTATTTTATATTTATGGTTTATTCTTTGCAGCATATATGAATTACAAAAAGCTGAGTATTCCTTTACTACTGTTAATGGATTGCTGGAATATATGAATCCTAGTTTTAAAAATATGACTCAGGTTACATTCTTATCACATATAGGAAAAAAAAGTTATTCTGAGGAGTTTTTAAATGAACTTGTTCAAGCTGTAATGATAGTAAATTATGGGCAAACTAATAATATTAGTGCTTTTGCAGGTAAGATAACTTTGTTTTTATTTTGATAAATACACCCTAAATTTTACATGTAAAGTTAAGGTACAAAAGCAGACAATTCAAATAACAAACTTCATATTTTAATATACTAAAAGTATGAAGATAAATATATGAGGTGTGATAAATGCCAATTGTTGTTGCAATTAGAATAATGTTCTAGGCAGCAAAATTGCTTAGGGAAAATTTTTTATAATTCCCCTGACTAAAATTACTGGTTTCAGTTTTTTTTAAAATGACATTTGAATGATAACATTTCCTCTGGTATCATTATCCTCTTAATTTTCATGTTTATAGTAAATGGTAACAATTGCTGATAATAGAGGATGTTGCAAACTCAAAATTTTCTTACTTAATAGGATTTCCATCTTTGTGAAGATGGCGAATAAAACATATAAAATTCTGAAAACTAACCTGAATGTCAAATACGCTATGAAAATCTAAGTTATCTGATATGAAAATTATTTTTAAATTTACCATTCCACTTTTTTAATTTCTTGAAATAATTTCTTTTTTGTTTTATCAGTATACAGAAATTTTTATTTTATATATTCACTTACAATTCAAAACATTTTTATTACCATTGTGCAGTATTTAAATAAAAATTTGTTTTATAGGATTTGTTTCCCTTGCTGGAGCTGATAGCAGCTTGTGGAGTGTAAGTGAAGGAAATAAAAAAGTCCCTGAAGGACTTCTAAAAGAATCTGGAGCTGCAATTGTGAATGGGGATGTTACTGAAATAATTCTATTAGAAGATGGTACCTTTTCTTTAGAATATATTGAAACATCAAGCAGCAACAATTTATCTAGCAAATATGATATTATAATTATTGCAAATCCTTTTATTAAAGGAGAAAAAAATATCAAATTTACAAACTTTAAGAAGAATTTTAAACAATATGAAAGAAAATTTCAAAAAATTGTGGCAACGTTTGTGAAAGGTGTACTTAATCCTTCTGCTTTTAATACAAAGAAACTTCCTGAAGAGATAGTTGCTTGCAAACCAGATCTGTTGTTTAATAGCATAGGTCGGGTAACTCCAGTAGGAAAAAGTGATAGGAAATCAGGCAGCAATGTGTATAAAATTTTTAGCTCTCATATTTTAGAAAAGAAAACATTAGAGGAGTTATTTTTAAGTGTTGAAATGAAGGAAGAAAAGGAATGGTTGGCATACCCTCATTATGAACCTCCTGAGAACCTTCCACCATTTATGTTATATCCTGGAGTTTATTATATAAATTCTATTGAATTAGCTGCTAGTGCAATGGAGATGAGTGCTGTGGGAGCTAAAAATGCTGCTTTATTGGCTTTTAATTTATGGAATAATGTAATTGATAAGGTTGATCATTTTAATAGAGTTTACAAAGATGAGTTATAATACAATTATCAAAATTTCTTTTCTGTTTAATGTATTTTCCTTATTATTTAAACAAGACTTTTTATTAAAAAGTTCATTATTTTATGAAAATATGAATAACTTTGCTCTATCTCATTAAATGATTATTTAAAAATTCACTATTGAGTATAAGAAAAGGCTTGAAATCCTAGATTTAAATAAAGTAAAACCACATACCAATTAAATAAATGAGTAAAATATATTAATAACTTGTTATAGGAATTAATTTCGTCACTATAATTATATATTTTAAATTGCTGATATTGGTAATATCAATAATCAAGAATATTTGAAATTTATTTCAAAAAAAAGAAATCATATTTAGCTGGTATGTATAATTGTATTGTCCTTTATAAATATTAAGACATTATGTAAATATATAATTAGTATTATATACATTTGAGCTCTTTCCTCTATTTTGTTAATCTTAGAAACTGTACTTTTATATTATTTCATTTCTAAAGTTTATAATTTATATAAGATTATATAAATTGTAGTTTAAAAGGTATCCTCCATCATCCAAGATTTTTTTATTTGTCTTGTAACTAACTCACAGGCAAATTTCTGAAATTTTTAAAGTACCTTGCCTTTTATACTTATGTGTGACTAAAATTCTATAACTTAACAGTTCTAGAGATGTTAAACCCACAACAGGTCTCTGTCTGTCTGAATCTGTTTGAATTCTCTCTTGAATTCTCTGTTTGAATTTTTTTTGGTCTTTGTATTTTTCTCTTTTAATTGCTATTTAGTCTGGCATAAGCTGATGTGATAAAGCAGTTTTGCCTGCATTATGCACATTTTAATTATACACCTTGATTTGCATTATATATCCTTGATCTAATATATATATATATATATATATATATATATATATATATATATATATATATATATATATATATATATATATATATATTATGTTT
>JAPDSC010048081.1:15720-32726 GCA_026290005.1 Latrodectus geometricus
ATGATTAAATATCGATTTATTTATTTATTTTTGCATTCTTTTAAATATTAATCTGTTACTAGTAAAATTATTAGTTAAATATGAATATTTTTTGTTCATTTTTAGATATTTTATTGCTAAGGGAAAAATGTTAAATTTATGATACCGATTTTTCATCCATGTAATATTATTAATTATTTTAAAAAGAATTTTCTACTCAAATTTAGTATAAATTATATATATATATATATATATATATATTGCGTGTGTGTTTGTTTGTTATACAAATTGGTGTTCAAGCCAAATTTCGTTAAAATCTGTTTAGTAGTTCTGGAAATAAACAACCAAATCTGAAAATTCTCCCCATTTTGTGTTCTATAAATTTTTTCATCCCTGCATGTGAATTTTAAAAAACTGTTTTTGCATATTCTTTATTTCATTTAATTTTTAAATTTGTGTTACAATGAGAAACATATCTAAATAGATGAAAGAAAATAGAGGATATTAAGAATACAAGACATTTATTGATAAAATAACAAAATACAGAAAAAGCTTGCTTTTTACATGTGCATTTTATACAGAGTGATTATAAATTTTTTTCGCTACCATAGCCATTTAGAAGTATGATTTATTCATAAAATATGTTATGAAATTCGCTAATGGCATCACCCATAAATGCAGCAACAATTAACATATGTACAATGATGACTTACTAATCATATAAAAATAAATGCTTTTCTTTTCTAAGAGTCAAAATGGATTTACTAAAAAATATTTTGCAAATTTTTTGTGCACATAATACTAAAATAAAGGCTTAGTTATATTTTGTTGAGAAAATAAATATTTTAATAATAAACTAAATAAAAATATTGCACATCGAATTGCTTTTTTAAGTACTAATTACACATAAATTTACATTTCATTTTATAAATTATTTTTGAAGTCAATCATATTTTTTTTATAATTATGTTACTTTTTATGGCATGTAGTTTTCCCCATAATTTTTGTTTCTATTTATTTTAATTAAAACAATAGCATGTATGTTTATTATTTTGTTTTTAAAAGTTTTAGCTTAACATTTTGCTTGTTTAATTATCTTACGTTTTTTTTAATTAATCACCTTAACAAGCAATAAACACTATTAGCAAAATACGTATAAGTCATTAAATCTACAAAATTCATTATTAAAAATGGTAAGATGCATGTTAATACAGAAATTTAAGCAGTGCGTACATATTTATTCGTTAAATGTCTTTTTTGCTTGATATAAGCTATACTTAAATTTAAAAAATATAGCTGTATTTAAATTACGAATTAAAGTAAAGCTGGTTAAATATATATGTTTTAAAGAATGGATGTTAAACTGCTATCGATAAGTACATCTTACTTTGTCTCGTTCTGAATCACATTAGTTCTTTTTAATTTTGTAAATATACACAGGAAAAGCAAAAATTACAAATCAAACATTTCTTGTTCTACTCTTGATTCTTCTCACTGTACAGGAGGACGCTTTCCTTCAAGTGAAATTTCATGCTAATTTAAATCATTACTGAGTTTACCTAAAGTACGAGCAGTCATATTTCTAAGAGTGTTTCGTGGTCTTTCAAATAATGAAGGATCTGTATATATCGGTTCACTAGGATCTGCAAAGTTTCGAACTTGAAATTGCGAAACGTATGGATTCTCAGGACCTGATGGCGATATTCCTGAAGCTGCCATTTTTTTTACCTACAAAAAAAAGTAAAAGTTTTTACTGTGTTTTGATGTTGTGAATATAGTTGGTGCAAGTAATATTTTTTAAGGTGCCATGAAACGTAGATGTGAAGCAGGAAAAATAAGGATAGGAATGAATAACTACTCGTGGGAGTTAGAGCTGTGGTTTTATTTAAGAGGATACATATATTATAATAATTATGAGGTCTTTTGATTAGGACGTTTTATGGCTCTTTGTTAACTGCAACATAGATTACAATGAGTGTTCGACGTAATCTCATGGCTCTTTGTTAACTGCATTTAGGGCTCTTCGTTAAAACGTTTTATGGCTCTTTGTTAACTTCATTTATGGCTCTTTGTTAACTGCAACATAGATTACAATGAGTGTTCGACGCAGTCTCATCATATTCAACACTAAATTATCTAATAGCTAACCCATATAAGAAAATGCCTCTGTTTCAGTAGTGAGTGTTTCCCTGAGAAAAAATAGGTTTGAGTATGTGTCTTCTCAAAATATTTCCCTTAGATTTTCCTAGAGTTCAACCAGACAGAAATTGTTCTAACAATATCTTCATTTTAATGAACAGGAAGAGTCCGATGTGACTTCGTATCATCGTCAATAAAAGTAAAATATGGTCCAAATAATACAAACATAGTGACGAATCATTTGTTTGTGCATCTCGAACCTTCACAATAATTACTCCTCAAGACAGAATGGTATTCATAGTCTAATTCCTTTGCATTATTTAACAAACCGAGTCTCTACCTGTTTCCATCTTTGAGAATCGCTTATGATTTTGAAACGACTGTAATTATTCGATATTCTATCTGTGTGTCTTCTGTTTAATTGGAATAAATTATACACTCCAGTTTAAATGACAGTAACGACGCATTTCTCTGTGAGATTTACAATTCATGAAGGCGTGTGAATAATCCTTTATGAGGGTGTTTATTCACAGAAATATGTAATATTTATCGTGCATTTTATTGTACTTAGCTGCTGAATAAAGCTGCTCAATAATTATTAATCTCTTTCTATTTGTTCAAGGATAGATCAGACGTGAATAAGAACACCAACATGAACCACAACAACCCTTCATGAACAAGGACTAAAAACAATCCCAAGGGATATCCTTAGAACGGACAGATAGAATCTTTCGTATGGTATTACTATTTGTTTTGAAAACTTTTTAGGAAACAATTGTTGATTACTAACTTTTGAAAAAGATTGTTTTTGTCTTCGGAAAACCCTAAGTGGTATCTTGAAATTTTCTAATTTTTGTTTTTTTCCATATATACCAAATTTTAGGTAAACTATTAGTTTACAATTGGTTTGCTTATTTTTGTAGTGTTAATCATGTTAAAATCTTCCTTAATTTACGGATAATTTTTTTATTGAAAAGAATTCTTTATGCTTATTGCAGCAATTCGTTTATTTTTGTAGTTTCATAGTTGTTTTATATTAGTTTCGCACGCTTGTATATTATGAAGTTTATTCACACTCAAGTAATTTATAATTTTTTTTTCTTTTTCTTTTTAAAGGTTAATGGTGGTACAAGATTTCCTTACATTATTTGCCGACCACTCGTGTCTTTCAAAGAGATAAAGCTTCGTGATAATTTCAAATTTTGGTTAGTTATAAATTTTATTGGCAAGAATATAATTATAATTTTCTGTCACGAATTGAGCCAGTTGATTTTGTTATGGAATTAAAAAAAAAATTAATTGATCATTTATCCGAAAAATTTAATGATAGATCAATAATTGCATTGTAAAAAGCATTATGTGAAGTCCATGTTTGGAAAAATCACCTTTTGAGAAAAATTAGAGCTCTCAATGAATTATAGAGGATGAGTCAGGGAGATGCCACTTTACGAAAATGCATGGCAACAATTTTTAAGCTAAACAATATTCATATAAACAAGTGAAATATCTTTCGGGATTCGAATGCAAATCAAAAATTTAATTATTGCAATCATATACTTCCCTCTAGGTGGTACAAAAGGAGTGACAACTGGTTATTTCATATTTCGCAAGAATGGTTATTCCTTCAAGAGGATAAAAAACGTGCCAGATTTTGTTCAAATTCACCAGGGTCCCTTAAATTTCCTCTCTACCTCTTTTAAGAACCCAATAATTTTCTTAAGTGTAGTCAGTAATTAGAAATATGTTATATATTTCAAATTTTATGTGACTTTGTAAGTAATAATAAATAACTATTTATAAGGAGTTCCTTAGGGAGGTCTGGGTTCGAATCCCAGTCGGGGCATGGATGTACTTTCTCTTTCTCTCTCTCCTGTCTTTGTCCTTTCCTTGTATGAATGAGTTGTGAATGGTTGCCTACCCTATAAACGGGTTCCTATGGCATGTGTGTATTGAGGAAGTCGGACTCCACACCCAATTGCGGTTCAGTTGAAAGAGTGGAGCAGCGCACCCATATTGCCAGCCTGGTTGGCACTCGACCAAAAAAAAGGGGGGGGGGAGTTCCTTTACTGCATTTCCAATCTTCTTTTATTAATCTTTTTAAAAATTAAATTTTTGTTGTAGTGTTTTAAACTTTCGAAGAAGTGAGAGAAATGTACGAAACTTCTTTCGCTCTATCAGAGTGTGTGATCATTATAAGCGTGACATACATTTAATCCTTAGAAATTATAAGGAACATGTTTCAAGTTCGTGATTCAAATTGCAGGATACTCGAATCGTACAACACGTGACTTTTTGCTTACGAAGCATAATTAATCTTTCGAAAAGTGAAACATCTGAGCAAAATTAAATTCGAATCTGTCAGCACGTGTGAAAATACTTGGCATTTCTCCACTTTAAATTTATAAACGTTGCTAACCCGATAAAAATCAAGAAACACGTGTGTTAAATTTCATTTAGGCATTTCTAAATGTGTGTGCAATTCTAAATATAACTCTTTCTTTCCCTCATTTAGGAGGGATAGAAATATTTTGTAATTCTTCGAGATAATAAGGAATGTGCGTGTTTCAGACAAATCGCTTCAGACTTGGTATTAATTATGCTTTCCCCCTCTTACATGATATTATTATACAGATAACCAGGAACGTTTAAATATTTGAATTTATTTTGTGTGTTCCACGAAAAGTTGCATGAATGTCAGTGTAAGGGATATGACATTTCATATCTTTAGAATGGATTTTAAACTTTTTGACAAAATGAGAAATAAAATCATGAAATAAAACAGTTTCTATTGAAAGGGTAAATATATCTCTAATAAATGTAAAATGCTACCTTGTAAACACACATACATATAATGTTTCTAAATAAGCATTTTACAATGTAAGGATATATTTTTTAAAACTTACCACTCTTTTAGATTTTCGGATAAAGAAGTAGGACAGTGCAACTATTGCAACCAACAAACACATTAAGATTACAACTGTTGATATCATTCCATAATATCCAGCTTGTGCGATGCATACTGTTGAAGCAGTCTCACCAACTGGAAGAAAAAAATGTTGTAATTTTTAATGTAGAATCTCTAATTGTTTTATTCTACATAAAAATTAGTAAATTATTTTTAAAGGAAATAGGAAAATAATGTAACATTTAAATTTTCTGAAAAAAATACCTGGTGTAATTTCTTCAGGTGGGATGTCCGATCGTGATAAGTAGACTTTTAGGAGCTCATGGACCTCTTCCTGTTCTTCTTCCTCAATAATGCTTGTGTCATTGGGACTAGATCCCGTTTTTTCAACTGAGTTTTCATCTTCCGCTGATACTGATCGTTTCTTACGACCCCAAGAAGGAAACGTTCCTGGTCTTGCTTTCTCACTGCAGACCACCTTGGTAGAGAGAAAAAAAAATTATTTACATTTTCTCAAATAAAAATCTTGTCTAAAACTAATTTTCAAAAAATTTCATCATAAAGTCGGAAAGTTTCAAGTATCGAGTAATGGATTCAAATTCGTCAACCTGGTTTTTGGAAGATTTTTTTTTTTATTTATATATGTCTGAGGTGTTCAGCTTTTGGCTGTGGACCTCTTTTATAAGCAAAATTAAACAACCTAAATTTAGACTAAAATGTCTGTTTCACAAAATAATTTCATGAATGAAGGGGCAAAGCACTCCCACTACTAATTCACATGGTAGTATGAAACATGATAAAATAAGTGAATAAAATTATGAATGAAAAACACGATAAGCAAAATATGTACAGGAAAGGATGATAATCTAAAACAAGATGGAGAAGGTAAACAAAACATGGTTCATCTACGGAGGAGCCCGAGAGAGGGCGCCACGATAGGAGTCATGAGTTCGTATGTTTACATAAGTTTAGTTTCTTTATATATTTAAAGGTCGGTTAAGTACATTGTCAAGAAATGTAAAAATAAGAAATAATTATATACAGAAGATAATCCATCATTAAGGACTTTCTAGTTGATTACAAAAGGAAAAGCATGAATGTAAACAAATAATTAATTTCTCAGGAGGTCTTTGGTCATCCCCGGGTGATCCCAGTAGATGGCGCCACGGTAGTAGTCATATTTTTTGTTTGAACAGGAATTTATTTACATTTTTTTTAAAAAGCCAGTTGCAGGAGAGAGCCGTAGGACCGATCTGGGCCTATGAAAATTTTTAATGTCGTACGGATCATAATTTTCGATATTTTAAATTTCCATATTATCTATTTTATAGAGTTTGTTGTAAAATTTAAAGGAGACTTTTTGAAAGATTTTTATGACTATTTCAATTTAAAGCTCTAAATATAAAACAACAAGTTAGGTTGTATTATTTTTTGGATATTTGTAACACTGTGCAAACTACTTTGAATCTAATTGAGAATGAATTTCTGGAATCTTTTGTACTAAAATTATCATGGAATTCTGCATTTCAGACTCTTATTTTTGATACCAGGTATTATTTGTTAGATTAAATATCTATAAGCAAACTAGTGCGATCCTTTATTGAAACTAGTATAAACTTAAAAGGTAAAAAAGTTATAAATGACGTGAGAACTGAAACATCTATATACTATTGTATAAAATCATTTCAAAACTTATTAAAATGATCCTTTAAGATGTAAATTAAGAAATAATGCAATAAATTTAAAGTTAAATTAAAACCCATATGTTTAGTATGAATGCATAATTAATAAGTTTTGAAGAAATGTTTTCATATTAGTTTTATTTTCTTCCATTCATTTGTTTGGAAATGCGTGGGAATCTATGGACCTAAAAATAAATATGGACTTGTACGTCAACTTTGAAACGGTATAAAAATATGGACTTGCTTTTTGTTTTAAAAGCATAAATCAATATGAAAGCTCTGTTTTGTTGATGATATAAATCACTGTAATTGAAATTATTTTATTAACTTTGAGTTATAAGAAGAATTACGGTGATTTACATCATTGGGCAATAATAGGTTACTGCTACTGCAAATGTTTCCAGATGATAGTTTGGTATTTTTATTTCTTTAGGATATTTTGATATTTTAGCGCGATTTATGTTGCTTACAATAAATTGAAAGAAGAAATCATCGCAGGCAAAAAATAGAATTGACTGAGCATTTTCGTACAATTATTTTCCATAACTTTCAGCTTGGATTACCAAAATAAGAATGTTAATTCTTTATACATGGACAAAGAACGATTCTGAATACAACAGAACACTGAAATAACAAATTAAATAGTTATCGACATTCGTTCTAGGATGAATTCCATGAAGTTCGTCCAAAATCTGTTGCTGTACCAGAAAATATCAATGTTGTGCTTGTATTGATAACGAAAGATCGTCATGTGACGTACAGTGATAACGAGGCATTTTGGCATTAGTATGACAAGAATCAATAAGATATTACATGAACATATAAAAGCAAAAAATATTTATTGTTATTAAATCCTCCGCATTTAGACAAATTTTCAAAGGAAAAGTTGAATGGTGCAAACAAATGTTGAATAAAAATATTGTTACAAATTTAAAAATAATAATTGTATTTGTCTTAAAATACCTCAGACAGATCGGAAGTATTCACATTTTTGGGCTAAAATTGCGGTATTTAAAAGTGTTGTACGTTAAAAGCGGTTTTTCTAATAATTTGGTGACTTGGTGATGTTTTGGCGAGAAACTTGGTGACTTGGCAAGAAATAGATATTTCTGGAAACATCCATTACCTAAGCTCTAGGACCAATATTTAGCGAGATAGCCTAGAAGCTTCCAGAGCCTTGGCGAAACTGGTAGATTTCTCCACCAAGTCAGGTATAAATACTGCAGCCCGACGTACGATTAGTCTGACTGCTAGAGAAGCTGTCTGAGGTATTTGAGACCTTTGAGCCGTTTCTTATCGTATCTGACGAATTGTGCTGTATTAATTGTGATTGTTACAGCTGGAATTTTTACGAATAAAAGTCTGTTAATTAACTGGTTGTTTTATTCAACTCTCAATCAACACGAACCCCGAAGCGCGGTACAATATTTAAGGCACATCAAAGATTGTACACTGGTAAAAATCATGGATCCATGTATATGAGCATTCAATGTTTTGGAAGTTCTTCAAACAGAGTGGAAAAAAGTGTTGGGAAAATTGTTTCAAACGCAGGCAAAAGTTTTTTTGCTATTGTTTTTTTAAAATATTCTCCATGATCTTCATGGAAAATATTTTAAGTAACACTAGAACCAATGTCGAACATATTTTTTTATTATTATTAGGCCAGAAAAATATATAAATAGCCACTCTTGCAAATCAGGTGTTAGAAAATGAAGTCGTAATCTCGTAAATCAGGTGTTAGAAATATTGTCAATTCGCTATTTTTTTGAATCGCTGATTTATGAAGTACTACAAAATCATTGCTAATTTGCTGAATATTTCAATCAATTTAAAAATGTTTAAAATCTTAATTTATAAAAGCATTAAGGCGTTAAAATATTTTAGCTGCAATTTAAAAATTACTCACTGGTTCACATGGCCCTCGGCATGTTTGAACAGTTGCCTGGAACACTAATAAGTTAGAATCGGGGATTTTAAAAGCATAAAATTCTGCTTCCAATGCTCCGTCTGGTGTTCTATGTAGCTCTGGGAAAACGTATAAATCAACTGGGCAACTACAAAAGAAAAAAAAATCTGTTATTTGCACAATGAAAATATAGCATGAATAAAAATATTAATTAGCGTGCTTACAAAAGATTTGAAAGAAAATCTAATTTTAAAGAATGTTATTTTTCGTTCTTTAATTATGTAGACTAAGGCATAGTAGCGCTAATTATAATATGATTTGAATTGAAACTATTAAAGTAATCAATATAATTTATGAAAAAATTAATATACAAATGAATTTTTTTATTCTTCTGAAAATTAACACAAAAATCAATGAAAATAAAAAAAGTCTAAAAATAATCATTAATTAACTAGCTTGTTATTAGAATGTGATAAATAACAATAATCTCTTGTCAATAGTCCACAGTTTTTTAAGGAATCAACAAAAAATAATAATATAATCTCCCTCTCTCTACATTGTAAATACTCTATAAACTATGAAAGGTTTTATATAAAGTATCTGGCTATTCTCAATTAACATTTTTTAATTTTCACATTCATCTAAAATGCTAAACTAAGTATATGTTGAGAAACCTTTTAATTTGCATTTTATGTAAGTGAATCAGTGTCATAATAAAATAAAATATTAAATTTTAAGATTTTTTGATTAAGATACTAAAAATGATGCAGTAGAGAATTAATTATAATCTTTTAAGAAGATTAATATAATTAATTTTTAATACCATAAATTTCGAATCAAATTTATTATAAATCATCTCTAATTATCTTCAATGTGAGCTACAAGCGTCATAGCATAAATTTTAAAAATGTCAGCGTCATCCTACCAATACCATAAATTTCAAAGTAGTAAATATATAAAGAAACATTAATAACACTTCTTATGCGAAAGTGTCATACAGTTAAGTTTGATTAATTTGTTTGTCGCTCAACAGTCATTTTTTGCTCAAAATAAAATGTGTGCATTACTTCTTTAAAATGCTGCTTATCTTCCATGATTTTGCAATTTTTTAATGACACATGGACTTGATAAAAAATATTAGTAAAATTATTTTTAAGTAATGAAAGCGTTATAAAAGGAAAAGATTGACATGATCATTCTATGACAATCAATGGTATCAGTCAATATAGTTTGTTAGGGATCATATTTAAAATAATCAATGTTAGAAAAATATTTATAATTAGCAAACTTCATGTATTTTCTTTCGAAAAAATTTGTCCGTTATATGCTGCTGAAGAAACCGTTCATTTACAGGAAAAAAAAAATTAACTACGATTTTGAATTTATAGGATATATTTCAAATTCTTTCATTTAAAAGTAATTCAACTAATGTAAAAAATAAAATTCTTAAATAAAAAAAAAGTTATAATTAAATGTTCACTAAAACAATATTTCTAATATATTTTATGCTATAGAATTTTAAATAAAACAAGATTTTAATTATTTACAAAGAAATTAGAATAATGTATAACATATACCCTCTAGCATCAATCAAATGCACTTGTCTCCCAGAATAAGGATCTTTGGCAATGACGTTGGTGGCAAAAATATCGGCAAAATATTCCCAATGAACTAAAAAAAAAAAAAAAAAAACAGATTTATAATTATAAGAATACAAGGTATTTTATTTATTCATCAGCAAGGGTAAAATAATTTGCCAACGATCTAAAACTTAGATAATCATGGCTAAAGTAAAAGAATAAATTAATTGAATCAATGTAAACATGCCGAAATCCATATTTTATTATTATTTATATGAAGAACTAAAAATCAATTTTACAAATTTATAGCCTAAAAATACGATAAAAGTTGAAGTTGATTAAAACAATTGCTATTATCACATAAAATTTCATATATCGTACATAAACGTCTTGAGTATGAAATTCACAAGACACATAATATTAAGAGCCTTTTAAAAATAAGTCAGCTTACTACTTATTTTTAATGCTTTTCTATAGGATAATTATGAAGTGAAATATCTTTATATAGCGATTAGTAAGAACTAAAGTACCTATATGTAGCCACAATGATAATCTCATATATTTTCACTATGGCATAAGTATTTTAATGAAATCGAAATAAGCTTTATTTCAATTTTATTATCAATTTTATCATCATGTAAAATAAGAGTTCAGCAGGAAACGAAACTTACAGTTACCACGTGCTTCCAATCGAAACGTGAGGAGGTCTCCAACAGCAATTGTTGTGGTAGGCGCTCCTCTATACAGAACTTTCAAGACAACGCTGGAAGTCAATACATTCTGAGCAGGTAAATGCTCTATTTGGGTAGGATACCTTCTGCAATAACATACAATAAGACAAACTTTTAATATTATAAATAAGAGGATGCATGTTAATTAAATAACAGTAATTTATAAACAAACAAATTTTTTCAAGCGAAAATTAACTTTGTGCACCTTTAACAAAAAGTTTTTGAATTTTTCAAATAGAGGATTAAAAATTTTCAAAATTTTTAAAAGATTTAATAAAACCGATATATATATTTAAATTCTACTTAAGCATTGCATTTCTTTTCTAAAGCTTATCATTTTATGCTTAGTTATTTATATTAAAAAATACTTTAAAACAACTCAATTTTTCTGCAGTTTAGAGTTAAACCAGCATTTTCATTTACATTTCCTTATGCAAAATAGTGCTTAATATTAGGTTGGGGAAAAAGTAATCCATTATTTTTTCGGTAGACGTCTGTAGTGATCGCTATCTCGTGAGGTATCTATCAAACAATTTCAGATTTATGCTCGTTGGAAAGGTGACATTTGACACTAAAATATTCTCTTGCGGTTTTTTTGTTTGATTAATTCTGTTACGAGTACAAGGTTTTAAAAATGGAAGACAACAAACAGAAAATTCGATACATTTTCGTTTTTCTCTTGTAACGGCGAAAAAGATAACCAGGTGGCTGAAATCGTGAAAGTTTTTTATCGTTCTATTATAAAACTGTAACAACCAGTTACGTACAATTTTTGTTTCGTCGATTCCATTCGGGTATTTTTGATGTTAGAGATGCACCTCGAATGGATACAGCATCGTCGAAAATGTCTATAAAATATCAAAAATGATCAAAGTTGACCGCATATCAGCAGTCGTACCGCGCAAGACCTAAAAATCTACATGAAAGCTGTTTTAAACCTTTTTACAAAGCGAATCCAAAAGAAGTTACATAAAGTTCACATAAAAATAATGGATTTCTTTTTCCCCAACCTAATATTTCTACGCAAATATCTATTTAATAAGAGATGCAAAATTTCCATCGCAGTAGCAACTGGAGACCATATTTGAGTTATTTGTGCTCTTGGAATAGAAAAATTGCATTTATTGATACGACTTACCCATCTGTTCTAGTATCAAGGTAATTAGATGTAACCACTGCCTCTCCGGGTCCAGAGAAGTAGCATGTTAAGTTGTATTTTTTATCTCTTGATGTCTGGACATAATCATTAAACTGGACAACCACAATGTTGGTGATGACGTCTCCATACTAAATAATGAAAGAAAGAAAATATTTCAGTAAAATTTTAAGACTGTTTTTGTTACAATTTTTGCTTTTTCTGGTAATAAAAATAAATTCCAAAAATCAATCTTTCTTACGGTTTTATAACGTGAATAGTCTTAATAATTTTGCAAAATAGTTAGTTTCATTTTTATGCTTTCGACGTCTTCTGATAATTGTTATATTTGAAGCAATAATTATTTTCTTAATAGCAATGGTTAATGATATTTTGAAATTAAAATTAATTAAATTTAAGACTTAAGAAACATTTTTTTAGTATTTAATGTATTTAAAGTTTTTCATAATATATAAACTTTGTTGACGGAGGATTATAATGGCAAAGAACTCCCATTAAAACTTTATTCCCCATTGATGACTTTATATGCAAAAAATTGATCGTAGATTAACAAACAAACAGAACCATTGTTTATGTTTATAGATGCATATAAAATAAAATTCGCCCATGTATTTTTTCATGAAAGATTATTTTCTCTAGTTATTGGAAATATCTGTAGACACAAGTTGTCCAAAGAAAAAAAAAATTTACTGAAATGTATGACAAACTTTTGTTATAATTAATAGAATTTATTAATTTATTCTAATTTATTATATCTCTTTAAGTTTTTACTGCTATAGCAATAATATTTTTTAAGAAATATATAATCCTATTGTATTTGCCTTATTATATTAAATGTTATTATGTCGAACAAAAATTAAAGTAGCTAAATATGTGTGTAAGTTTTTTTTTACATCAAACAAACATGCTTCTGAAATAAATCAAAAACTAAGATTTATGTAACATATTAGATGTAAAAAGAATTAATCCGGATATCATGTATAATAAATGGTGATTATTCAATAACCAAGTTTAGTTTAGTGGTAACGTCATATTTACCGGCTAATTTATAAAATCCCCAACTCGTTATGTAATAAATCCATATTATTTTGTAATGTAAGGATATTTTAATTCGAAAAAATAAATACGTATCAAATATTTCGTTCTTAAGAATTTGAAGAATATTATGAAGCAGAATAAAACTTACAATGTTTAAATTTAAATAAAAAAATGGCTCCTTTGTATTTTACTTTTAGTAGATATCTTAATGATATTATACGTATATAGATAATAGCATAAGTCATGCAATATCTGCGTAAAAAGTGTTTTTAAATTTATTGCATTACCAGTTGGGAATTTTATAAATTGACTGGTAAATATGATAAATATTCAATGATTTATCACATTTACAAAGTTTAGTGGTGATTATGAATATATCCACCAGTCATTACACATAATCATCGGATTAATATATATATATATATATATACTTCGTGGAAACTTTATATGAATTTGAAAAACTAGTGAAATACAAAAGTTTTGCTCTGCAGAAATATTAAGATAATATATACATCAAAAATGATTCTTAATTTTTCAAACATACTTTTGTTTTTTGAAAATGTAGCTGTAAAGTGCATTTGAAAATTCTCTGAATCGATTTCTGATAGCGAAGATATTACGATTCGTTGACTATTAAGATACTCTACGTGAAAAGAACTTATCGCTATCATTTGCATATTTTCTTTAATATTCTGCAATCAGCACAGTAAGTTTCTAATATAGAAAACTTTTACCGGAGTAAAATAAAATTACTTCAATATTAAATAAATATTAGGCATGTAATCGTCTACTGTCATGCCTAGAAACTTTCGCTTTTTGACTGCATCGTTCCATGTATCATGTGTAGTTCTATAAAAGTGTCTTATCAAATATTTTGGACATGTTTTTCAAGTATAAACTTTAGCTTTATGGCATGCAACTTAATGGACAGTTATTTGAAAGGAAAATATTGTATGCAATATATCCACATCTTACAATACAACACATATGATTTTTTTCATAATAAAAGAGCTTTTTCTCGGTAAAAGAACTTTCTTTCAAATATAATATAACTAGTATCTAGAGATATCCCTAACATATCATCATCATCAGTAACTCGACAGTCCTGGGTGGACCCTGGCTTTCTCAAGAAGGCCGTGCCATTCCTTTTTTCTGCGCGCCACAGCTTTCCAGTGTTTAACCCTAATTGTGTCAAAGTCCCTTTGGAGGCTGTCAGTCCATCTCAGTCGGTGTCTATCTCTTTTCTAATTCCAGTTGGTCTAGCCAACAGGATTCTTTCAGTTGTTCTATCCCTAACATATAATATCCTAATAATATTGTGACACTTAGTATAACAAAATTTCCTTAGAAAATATCAATTTTTTAGAATTAAATATTATTTAAGTAACGATTTTTGAACAGGATAAAAATTACATGTATTTCGTTTTAATTTTGTGAGAAACTATTAATTAAAACTATGGAGAGAAAAAATATTGTTAAACTAAAGGAGAGAAATTAAAAGATTCAATGTAGATCTTTCATAACCTGTTGTGTGCCACATCGAGGAAATCCATTTGCCCTGGATATTCGCAAAACATTGACGTTACCCCCATTTCCATCATAGAAACACGTGTCATAAAACCCATACGTGTAGATTCTGCCGAAGAAGCCCTCTGGTGTCTTAAGTGTGAACTCCATACCGTCTAGAGTACACGATTGACTCACTGAAAAAAAAATGATATTTTTTAATGTTATAAAATATTTCTATTAAAAAATTATTCGAAAAGAATTAAAAACAAAATATAAATCGGATACATTAACCATGATATACACATGACTATATAAAAATAAAATAACGTTTGACGTTTTATTTACGAAAGAAAATATACTATTTCCAAGGACATTACATTTTATTGGTATATATGTCTTGGAACATTATACATGTTCGATTGAGATATTAGTTTGCCGATTTAGCTTAGATGATGATATAAAAAAAAGAAATATTTGGTACATTTCATGAATGGATTTCACCATTACAAAGTCCTAGAAATTAAATATTTATATTCTTTTAATCATATATATTTTAATGAATCTCTTGTGGTAATGATAAATATTTGTCCTAAATAAGATTTATACTTTATGTCAAAAATTTCATTTTAAATAATATATATACTTCTTGATGTTTTTCTATTTGTCTAGGAAATTACGTTGATGAGAAAAAATAAATAACACATGAAAAAACTACAGAGAAATTAGTTCAACGAATTCACCTTAAGAATTGATGATTTCTATAAAAATTTCTGAAAATTAAAAATTTATTAAGGAAATTTTTTAAATAAATATAAAATGAACAATTTTCGCCGTAAAGATAATCGAAAGAATTAATTGTTAAAATTTTATTAATCAAAAAATTTTGTTGAAATTTTTTTAATCAAATCAAAAGAATGAATTGTTAAAACTTTTCTAACTTTCAGGAAGCCGTAGACTAACTAAAATAAGTTCTTTATAGAAGAAGTACTACCTACTTTAAAACTGATGGTGTCCTAAAAAAATATTTTTCCTATCAAATATATTATTGTCATATATATATATAGATATTATATTAGGTTGGGGAAAAAGAAATCCATTATTTTTACGTGAACTTTTTGTAACTTCTTTCAGATTTGCTTTGTAAAAAGGTTTAAAACAGTTTTCATGTAGATTTTTAGGTCTTGTGCGAAGCTACGACTGCTGACATGATGTCAAGTTTGATAATTTTTGATATTTTATAGACATTCTCGGCGATGTTGTATCCATGCGAGGTCATCTTTAGCATCCAAATACCCAAACGGAATCGACGAAACCAAAATTGTGCGTAATTGGTTGTTATAGTCATATATAGGACGATAAACACCTTTCACAATTTTAGCCACCTGGTTAGCATTTTCGCCATTATAAAAGAAAAACTAA
This sequence comes from Latrodectus geometricus, assembly GCA_026290005.1. Taxonomy (NCBI): domain Eukaryota; kingdom Metazoa; phylum Arthropoda; class Arachnida; order Araneae; family Theridiidae; genus Latrodectus; species Latrodectus geometricus. Next base: position 31,765 of record JAPDSC010048081.1, read on the forward strand.
AATGTATTGAATTTTCTGTTTGTTGTCTTCTATTTTTAAAACCTTGCCCTCATAACTGAATTAATCATACAAAAAACCGCAAGAGAATATTTTAGTGTCAAATGTCACCTTTCCAATGAGCATAAATTTGAAATTGTTTGATAGATACCTCACGAGATAGCGATCACTACAGACGTCTACCGAAAAAATAATGGATTACTTTTTTCCCAACCTAATATTTAAATTCTACTTAAACATTGAATTTCTTTTCTAAAGCTTATAATTTTATGTTTAATTATCTTTATGTATATAAAAAAATACTTTAAAACTACTCAATTTTTCTGCAGTTTAGAGTTAAACCAGCGTTTTCATTTACATTTCCTTATGCAAAATAGTGCTTAATATTTCTACGCAAATATCTATTTAATAGGAGATACAAAATTTCCATCGCAGTTGCAACTGGAGACCATATTTTAATAGAGAAATTGCATTAATTGCATACGACTTACCCATCGGTTCTAGTATCAAGGTAATTAGATGTAACCACTGCCTCTCCGGGTCCAGAGAAGTAGCATGTTAAGTTGTATTTTTTATCTCTTGATGTCTGGACATAATCATTAAACTGGACAACCACAATGTTGGTGATGACGTCTCCGTACTAAATAATGAAAGAAAGAAAATATTTCAGTAAAATATTAAGACTGTTTTTGTTTTAATTTTTGCTTCTTCTGATAATAAGAATAAATTCAAAAAATCAATCGTTCTTACGCTTTTATAACGTGAATAATCTTAATAATTTTGCAAAATAGTTAGTTTCATTTTTATGCTTTCAACGTCCCCTGACAATTGTTATATTTGAAGCAATAATTATTTTCTTAATAGCATGGTTAATGATATTTTAAAATTAAAATAAATTAAATTTAAGACTTAAGAAACATTTTTTATTTAGTATTTATTGTATTTAAAGTTTTTCATAATATATG
>JAPDSC010048090.1:467-24914 GCA_026290005.1 Latrodectus geometricus
ATATATATATATATATATATATATATTGGACTGTAACTTAAAATTAACGATTTTGAAATAATCCCCTATCTCCAAAGTCTCTTAATATTTGAAGCACCGCTAAATGATGAGGTCACACTTGAGTTGGCACTTTCTTTTCCACATCTACGCTACGTCAGTGGAAGGACTAGGACGTCACAGATTAACGTGGACACATCTTTAACCCGCCATGCTCCAGCAGCCCAGCGAGGTAAAATGTCATCATTCTCCAACCACTGTGCCCACGGCACACATTCTTAATTTCCCCGTTCTTGTGGGAAATGTGAAACTACCGTGATGCTATGCCTCTATTCAAGATTTCATGGACTTTGTCAAATTTATAAATTCTTAAAAAAGGAGAGTTCTGTTTTCTAATATTTCTACCAATCAAACCACTAAACTACGTCAACTATTTTGTAATTTTGAACAATTTTCCAAGTGAAAAAATTGAAACTTGAGTTAATATCCATTTCTCCATATCATAATATTTTAGCGGGAGGGGGGAATTAGATCCAACAAACTATTCAATTATCTCAGGACACTCATAATAATGCTAGGTGAGGCATAGAACCCATTATCTTTCAATCACCAGAACAAATATTTTTCTTACTAGACTTCCACGATTCACAAACATTGTTTTATTTCGTTAAATTGGTTTCTTCTCACAGATATCTACCGATCAAACTGGCTAAACAAATTCGGTTATCTCCACATTTTTAGTCATAATCCAAGGACAAAGTTGACCGCAGAGAGTGACACTTTCTTCACTCAATCATTCCACAAGACTTAAGCATAGCCAACTGGCTAGGCTACTTTGAACAATAGACAAACAACGAGATCAAAACCTGAGATGTGGAATTTTCTTTTTTAGATTTCATTCCTACAATGGGACTTAAGAGCCTAATGAAGTTAACATAGGTTTGCTCAACATGATGATACTCGAGGAGGTTAACTATCGAACCAAAGACAAACTAGAAATGACTATGATAGCTTTCTCTATCAGTCTACCACGTGGCAAAGAAAACGCGTCATCTCGGATTATTCCTATTATCCGTTAGATAACAAATATCGGATATCAAGTGTTATCCGTTACGTCGGATAATAGATCCGTTATCCGAACCATTAAATGAGTAAACTTAGATAGAGTCTTCATTTCAGCTGCAAGTCAATAAACAATTAAAAAAATTACTTAGTAAAAAAAATATTAAATTCATTTTAGAGTAAGTGTAATAGAATTGAGAAACAGGCATTCAAAACTAAATAAATAACTTTTTCCAAAATATAAACTATGTGGCCACATTTCAAAATAGTTTTTAATATTTGCGCAATGTTTTCAGACGTCTTTCACAATAAGACATTTACTAGTGACTAAATAATAAAAAGTTTGACGCATTTTTGTTTGTTAGATTTGAATATTTTATATATGTACAATGAGCGTAAATAGTTACGAAACCATTCTCATTTCAAAGAATAAATTTTATTTATGAGATATGACCAATGATTATTTTTATTTTGCATGTAGTTGCTTCGAATTTGATTTTTACAAAACTCGTTTAAAATCTTAAAAAATTTTGGAATTATCTCCATGCAGTTTGCCTTTTGCTACAGTTTTCCTCAATCCCTAAGGCTCATTAGGTAGAAAAATGAAAGTCAAAATAACATTCATATTATAAATATACTTATACCTGAGTTTAGTATCGAACTCGTGAACTGTGAAACTTAAGATTCTAGAGTAAATTATTTAGATGACAGTTCAATACTTTTTCTCGTTGATGATTAAAAAATGAAATACCATCATACCTAATTTTACATGAACTTCTTAATTTATTCAAGAAGAAGTAGAACAGAAGGTTGTGAAACAATATAATAGATTGTATATCTTAGTCTGGAAATGGATATTCATTTTTTATTTAATTATTTTAGGGATAGTAAAAGTATTGTTTCTTGAGATCAATAGAAAAAGAAATTCAATTGTGCTCTCTATAATGCTTGAAATGTTGTTTAACGAAAACAATTGACAAAATTTCTTCACAACATTCCAGATAAGCTCATATATATTACTCTGATAAGAAGCACTCTGATACTGAACTGATTGAATTCTTTTTCATATTGAATTAAAAGATAGAAATGAGTTTTCATCAAAGAAAAATCGGTATGCATATATATGTATAATATATAAACTTGAGATGTTCTGCTGTCTTTAAAAAATATTGTATTGGCAAAATATAACAAAATTTATTGAACTAATACAGTCAAACATGGTCGAATTGATTGCCAAAATGGTAGAACTCTTGTCTTCGGTTCAACAGTTCGTTTGTTCTAACTTCACAAACGCTTAGGTGTTAAGAATGCAATAGTTTGGAATATAATTTAAACTGTAAGTCATTGTTTGAGTAGCCTTCGTGTCCAAAAAAATTACCATTGAGCAACAAATAAACCAACCGGTTGGACGTAGGATTTGGATTACTAAAAAAAATTCTAACTTTCTAACTGTTGTTTAAAGGATATGTGTACTGAAAGTACACATATAACAGGTTGGTTGGTTGGGTTTTATGGCGCAAGATCCAAAGAGGATAAACTGCTCCAAAATTCAATTTTAAGGAAAACCTTGTATAAAATCAAATCTCAACATTAAAAAGTTAAAATACAAAAATTTGTGTATATATTTTAATTAAAATCTAAATAAGTGTAAATAATAGAATGAAAATTAACCAGATTCAAATTATAAAATTTAAATAAAATTAATAAAACCAACTGCTCTCAAAAAAGCAAAAAGATTTTCGTGAGGAGGCTCTTCCTCTAAATCATGCATAATTAAAAAATCTGCATCAAAAAATTTAAAATGATAAACGCTAAAATAAGGGCATGAAAATAAAATATGAGAAACAGTATATGGTTCATAACACGTTCACACCATGGATTTAATTCACTTAAAAATAGATGTATATGTGTGAAACGTGTGTATCCGATACGAAGGCGAGTTAATTTAACACCTGCTCTTCGTAACGGTAAAACTGATGATGGGATGACACATGGAAAAATGGCATGTAGTTTGTTGGAAACCTGCATATTCCATAACTCCTGCCAGAGAGAATAAACAAATTTTTTAACAACCTTTCTCACATCTATTAGAGGGACATAGGGATGAAGTATACAGCCGATGCAGATTTAGCAGCTGCATCAGCCTTATCATTGCCCTCAAGACCTACGTGACTTGGGATCCAACAGAAATTGATATCATATCCCTTGCTACATATATAACAATGTAAATGATAACAAATATTGCATGAAACAATACACATTCATTTTGTTAATTTACATGCCAGTATTCATTGTTATAATTACAAATGACGTTTAATATTAGTTTGGGGAAAAAGTAATCCATTATTTTTTCGGTAGACGTCTGCAGTGATCGATATCTCGTGAGGTATCTATCAAACAATTTCAGATTTATGCACGTTGGAAAGGTGACATTTGACACTAAAATACCCTCTTGCGGTTTTTTGTTTAAATAAATTCAGTTACGAGTACAAGGTTTTAAAAATGGAAGACAACAAACAGAAAATTCGATACATTTTCGTTTTTCTCTTGTAACGGCGAAAAAGATTGCCAGGTGGCTAAAATTGTGAAAGATGTTTATCATCCTATATAAGACTGTAACAACCAGTTACGTACAATTTTGGTTTCGTCGATTCCGTTCGGGTATTTTTGATGTTAGAGATGCACCTCGCATGTGGATACAGCATCGTCAAAAATGTCTATAAAATATCAAAAATGATCGAAGTTAACCGCATGTCAGCAGTCGTTACGCGCAAGACCTAAAAATCTACATGAAAACTGTTTTAAACCTTTTTACAAAGCGAATCCAAAAGAAGTTACATAAAGTTCATGTAAAAATAATGGATTTCTTTTTCCCCAACCTTATATTTCATCATCATGTAGGGAACAGCCCAAATACTTAAGGCTGTTGTAAGGCACTTTAATATCCACCACGTTATTGCCTTCCAGCAGAAATTTTCATTAAATGAGGGCTGTATTCACGTATCCCAAGGAAGCGAATCTCGAAAACTTCCACGGACTCACCTCAACAAAATTGCATGAAGAAACAGAATATCCATCTCCCATTGTTCAATAACGGCTAAGACTTTATCGGACTTTTTAAATAGATGATTGTCCTATCACTAGGTAAGGAGGACTTAATGTTATAAAAACATCACTGAGTTTGTAGACATTTTAACTTATTATTATTTTTTAGATATTGAAATCCCTGTTAGCCTATACTGGGGGTGCCCCTTGACTCTCGCCAAGTTATTTTATGCTTTTTATTTGGTTTATTAAGATTGCTTATATTGTTTTCAATGCAATTTTATTATGTTTTGGCCACCATACCTATTTGCACGTCGTTCAGCACAAACAGGAATGACGCCAACGAAAAATCGCCAAGGGGCCACCCTCAAATATAGTTTTACCGAAATCACATGTCTTTATATGTATATATTCAAAAAATAAAAACAAAATTGACGTTGCCAGTACCATATACCAAACTCAAAACTTACAAAAAATTCTTAAGTTAAAAAACTAAGAGTAAACTTTTGCCATTTAAATTATTACAAATTATATAATTACGAACTATAGAGTGATCACCCAAGTCTTCAAGGTCTTGTACGAGGCTTGAAATGCTAATAGTGTTTACGCTTAGTCTTTTAATTTAAGTATTTGTTTGCAGGTTTGGAGTTTGATATATTGTATAGGCAACGTTGATTTTGTTTTTATTATCCGCTTTATTTACTTCTTGGGAATTTGGTATTTATGGAAATCTTAATTGTTTTTCTCGTATTTAAAGCTTTTCGGTATGGCTTTGGGGTGTAATGGAGAAATTTAGACATTAGTCTTCAGCCATTGCAGAAAAGCCATGCTTTGTACCAATGTGGTCAACACCCTCTGATGAAGCTGGCGAATTTGGTACTTGAATATATTTATCTATATTCATTTTATCGATTCATCTATATTCATTCAAATTAATTTACTTTGTCAATTTCCCTTTGTGTACAGTTGGCGCAGCTTGTCCTTTTTGGACCTTGCGCCATAAAACCCAACCAATCAACCCTTTGTGTACAGGTTAAATGTTCTATCTTTTTTCTACATTTAGATTACCTTATATAATTGCTTTATTATTTTTATTTTTTCAAATATTAGAAAATTTTCGAATATTTATTTTATGGTGGTCCTATTCAAGTTACTTTCAAACTAAATGTATTGCCATCTTAAATATTTTTGTATACTTATAAATTTTGTTAGAGTTTATTTGTTTCGCATTGTAATATTTGTAACTAAGCATTATATAAACAAATAAATTTATTGCATATAAGTTTGTCGGACAGATTTACTGTACGGTAACCCTTGGCGCAATTTTTCCACCTTTGGCGATAAATAACAATTTCTGGCAACTCATTTTTTCGCATGGCGATATTTTTGCAAAATTTTGAAAGAGTCGCCAAGGGTGACCGTACAGTAAATTTTTACGATTTAATTAATTATAAGTTTGCCCTACCTAGAGCAAATTCGAATGTAATAACAGACCTTAATATTTTTAACTAGGATATTCAATTTACATAGAACAAATTTCTGAAGGTTGAACTTAGAACGCGTAGCATACACTTACTTTCTAAAATTATTACACAGTTGATTTATCCTTTTTTTACACAATTACGTGAAAATCTGCATAGTTACTTCATAAACAATATTCTTTCCATGCATATGAAGCAACCATGTGAAGATTATGTCATGATGGGGTTTTCATCAACAGCGTCTGTTCACGTAACCGGGTAAAGGTTAATTGAGGAGCGAACTCGTGTGCGCTTCGGGTCGGGTCATCTCAAAGTCCAGCTAAGGTCACTGCTGGAAATTATTAAGTGTATCATAATATTCAAAGGAAATAAGCTTTTCCTCTGCAAGCTAGGTCAGGATCTGCTACAGCAAATTGACAGCCTGGAAACGATTGTAAAGCCCAAATCTGATGTAATCTACAGCAAGTTTTGAAATAGTTCTCACTTAGTTCTTTCTCAAAATAAAATTCAACCGTTGAATTTTATATTTCGTTTTGTGTGCTGTAGTTGTTTATAAATTATGACATGAAATGAGATTTTCTTTATGACTCATTGTCTTAACTATACACCAACTTCAACATCCTGTATTTAAGCGTAAATTGTTTTCTCTAAATGTATGATAGCAATAATTGTTCATTGAACTACTGAATATAAGAAATAATATTCATTAGAGGCATGTCATTTTAATAAGTTACTAGGAAGAAGAATGGCTCTTTTGTATCGTATGTATATTTTAACTAATTTAAATAAAAAAATATACTTCTACTTCAACTACATGTAGTATTTTCCCTCGCTGATTCATGGGAAATTGTTAACAAGATTTACTCGTATTTTCTTAATGGATGTCTATACATGATTTTTCTATTCGTTAAATTATGAATCAATAATATTGCTAGAACTTTGTAGTTTTGCAATTTTTATTTTAAATTTAGATAATATTATGAAGATTTCACGAATATTCCCTACTAGTTTAATTATACTTTTATAGAAAGAATATTTAAAAATTTTGTTTTCATGAACTCGTGTATAATTCGTCTAGAAAAAAATGTTTCTTTTTTATTTTAGTAGCTGAACCTAAAAATATGCCAATCAAGTCTATGGATCTAAAACACGTGACTCGCTTCCAAAGGAAGACCTTCTTTTTTAATCGATTAAAATAAAAAAATCCGAATATTATCCAAAATCCCTTGATTTAAAAAAAAAAAAATTTTTTTTTTTTAAATTTGTTAAAATTAGGAATATTTAAATGAAATTCCTAAATCTCGAGATTCTACAAGAGATGTTTTGCAACTCTAAGAAAAACATTTTTCACTTTTAAGTGATTAAAATAAGAGAATACCCAATAAAATTCCTGAATTCTGAGATTTCAAAATAGATGACTTTTCAAACAAAAACGTTAATTTTGAAGCCTTTTATTTTTATTCGATTATCTAGAAATTTTAGCCAGACTTTATAGATGAAAAAAATGTGAAATTTTATTGAAATTTTAATTGTGATTGATAAAATTACTCATTAAAAATATTGTTTTAATTTATTTATTATTTAAAAGATGTTAATAAAGTGGCGTAGGATAATATAGTTAAATAGAATATAAGTTCTTCCGTGCTATAATGTTTGCATGTAAATCACAAAATATAATATTTTTACTTTCTTAAGAACTCTTGAAATAGCTCTCAGAATTGTTATTTGTTTTAAATCAATAAAATCAAATGTGCTCTTAATTGCAATATAATTATAAATATTTTCCATCAGTATTAATTAACTAATTTTATCAATAAAGTCAAAAGTTGTATATTTTTTAGGATTAAAATCTAAATTTTATTTTTTCTACATGATTCAATATTCAATATTCTTCAAAACTGTTCTTATGTTTCTTATTAGGGAAGATTTGAAATTTGCTTTATTTCGTTTAGAACGTTCCTTAATTCAGTTTCTTTTCAATTGTAATGTAACTATACTTACTCTAACGTTTCAAAGGATTCAAGAAATTTATAAAAAAATTAGTTAGAATTCCATAAATTCAGATTTAAAAAAAAAAAAAAAAAAAACATTCTTTTAGATACACAAAAGCTCATGTGATGTAAAGCAGAAAAGCCAGATTAATAGCGCTTTGTTCTGGTTTAAGCTAATATAACTTTAACGTAAATTCGGCAAGTAATTCTTTATTGGAGAATATTGTTTTTCATAATTTTGCACAAATATTTAAAGATTCCAGGTGTTTAATTGTTATTATTATTATATATATATATCACTGTTATACTATGTGTATATAATATTATAAACACAAAGTTTAACATATGTATATATATTAAAAAGAAGTACGTTCCATTGAAACAATAACTTGTCTTAAAATTTAAATTTTTTTATCTAAAATATTTTGAGCATTTGTATTAAAATATGTGAAGAATGTCTTCGAGCTGGATTAAGAAGCGGACCACGCACTTTTGTTTTCATACATCACATGCGGCCTTGTGCCTCTTTGGAGGTGCCAATTACACGGATGCCTCTCAAGTGCTCATCAATAAGTTCTTTTCCAATATTCATTGTGAAGAAGCTTCCCACCGGAGGCGTCCGACGTCTCCTCACGTAGGCAGCAGGCACGCGCTGGACACAATAGCCACGAGAGAGAGACCTCTGTGGGCAGTGAAGCACAATGCTCACTTTCCCTCTTTCGGCGAGATCTTGACCCCCTTCCCGAAGTGTGCGAAGGTCGCGGAAGTGTGTCAGAAACGAGATTTTTCTGTTTATAGTCGCCGTTCGTCGATCCGCCGATGCCATTCATTTCTTTCTCACTTTCGCCCTTCGAGAATCGAATCAGCATCTCTCTCCAGGTAACTCTCTTTTCTGCGCTCACGTGAGTAGTGTTTGTTTACATACACGGCCTTTGTTTCTGGCAGACGATTTTTTTCCAAGTAACATATAATATCGATTCCGTTGAAGTAAAAATTGTTTTTTCAAAAATATATTCGCTTACTTTTTTTCTTTAAATGAAATATTTGTACGATAGCAAAATATATTTATTTTCAAATATTAAATATTTGTTTCCATGAAATATATTTTTATAGTAAAATTATATTTTTGCTTACTAACTCCTTGGAAGGCATTTTAATTATTATTTTTCTGATTTATATTTGTTCTTTTAAAAATATTTTTTCGGTGTAAAAAAAAAAAATTGCTCCTAGCACACAATTCTCTAAAATAAATTCTATTTCGTTTAAACAGAAAGTTTCAACTAAAGCGTTGCTTCTTTCAATAATGGATTTCTTCTATGATGGAATATTCATGACTGTTTCGTGATTTTGTTAAAGAAATAAGAATTATTGTTTTCAGAGAAAAGGCTTATTTAATTAGCTTTTTTATCTAAAGAAAATATTTATAGAATGAAGTTATATATTAAAATTTTTTTGTTATTAGTTAAATATATTATTCATAGTGAATGATTCCTGTAAATGTGTGTGTGCATAATTTTGGTTAGATTTTTCCTAAATGAGCTTTTATCTCAATAACGTCTTTGTTTATTTCTCTGAAATAATATACTTTTCTAAGATAAAATACTTATTTTTATGATAATTTTTTTAATATAAATTTTGGAATGAAAAAAGTTCGTAAAGAAATATATTTATTTGCTTAGACAAATGATATATTTGTTCTTAGCAGATAGTTTTTGGAGGAAAACTCAATTATATTGTAAAATAAAAGGTTTTTATAGAAATATATATTTGGTTGCTTCTCTGAATAACAACAGTAACAAAATATTTGTTCGCGGCATGTGATTTTTAGATTTAATTAATACTATTCAATACAGAAACGTTTGAAGAAAAGTATATTTGCTTATTGAAACAATTACTTCGCAGCAAGAAAAATCTTGATGTTAACGTTAAAAATTTCCTTCCCTTAAATATTTATTTTTCTGATAATAAAATAAAAATTTTTTATCAACTATATTGCTTAAAAACTTTGCTTTTATATGATGAATTTTTAAAATAAACTTTAATATTTATTACTTACAATTAAAATAAACTTTACCATTTAAATTTAAAATTAATTTTATTAGGTTGTAGGAGGGAATATTTTTAAAATTACATATTTGTTTCTTTCTCCGAGTATAAAATATTTATTTTTATAATAAAATATTTATTTTCGTCAGTTATTAAATGATGTGAAAATATTTGTTCCCAACAGAAACACAAATGATTTTACAAAATACATCTCAATTCTGATGAAGGAAATTAACTGCTTATTATTTATTTTTCTGAGTGATATATTTGTTTTACAATAAAATATTTATTTTTCGTAAATGATTTAATGTAACCTCAACTTTGTATAAAAATAAGTGTATATTTTCATACTTGCTCTTTATTAAAGTATTTCTTCTTGGGTATCAACTTATGAAATCAAACTCAATTTTTTAGAGAGAACGTTTTTTAGAGAAATGAATTTGTTATTTCATCTGAATGATTCTTGTTCCATAGTAAAATATTTGTTCGCGGCAAGTTATTCTTAAGCAAATTTCCTTCTTCCAAAGGCAGAAAGGTTTTGAGAAAACATTTATTTCCCTAATAAATTTATTTATTCGACCGTGGTTTTGGCAATATATGTATATTTTTAAGTAAAGTGTATTTTAAGAAGAAAGCTTTTGGAAAATATTTTTCGTTCTTTCTTTTTTGGGATACATTAGTATGATAATACATTATTTATTCTTTATATTACTTAAATTCATTATTTATTGCAAAATTTTTATCTTATTAAATTCAAAACCCTTTTTCCGGTAGATTATTTTTTTAAAATCTCTATTTATTCTATAAAAATGTGTTATCTCCGCTAAAAAATTCTTAATGTAACCTCATGCCTAATACAGATTTTCAGATGATGTCTTCTTTTAAGTGACATAAATATATTCTTTGTTTTTGATAAACGATTATTTTAAGAAATAATTTATAACATTGATAAATTTATAATCAAAACAGAATTCAGAGAAGTGTAATTGCTTTTATTTTCTCAAAATTATATTTTTGTCCGCTTAAAGTGAAATGTGTTTACTTTAAACACACACTATTACTTAATGTAACATTTATTTCTATAAGATAATTTCTAGGCAATGTGTTCATTATAAAATGTATTTTTGATTTTATTAAAGTGTAAAAAAATTTAGAGAAACATAATTATTTCTTTTTATGGTATTTATTTTGAGTAAAATATTTGGTTTTACCACTTAATAATTTTTTTTCTAAACATCAATTATTAAAGTAAATCACAATTTTACTTCTGTTAATTTCGAAAATATTTTGAGAGAAGTATATTTGTTTCTTTCTCAAGTGACATTTATTTCACTGTAAAAGTGTTATTTTTATAACTCTTTATCCGTTAAAATATTTGTTTTGGTCGTTCAATTTTTTTTGTAGCAAAGTATGATTTTCTCATTCTTATGATTAGAGATTATACTTTGTTTTATAACATAAATGTTTTGTTGTGGGTAATAAAATGCATTTTCTATCATAACGCAATAATTAAAAATTAATAATGCATGGTAGATAAAATTACTTAATATTTTGTTTTATCTATAAATAAATAAAATAAAATATTCATTTTTACATATAATTTCTTGTAGATATTATTTTTTATTTTTAGGCGTATTCAAAACAATTCTTTGATTGCTTTTTAACGGAAATTCTTTTTTTGACCTTATATTTTTATTGTTCTTTTACAGAAAAATAGGATAGTTTCTATTTTTCTGTAGGTTTGAGAAAAGGTAAAATTACATTATATTCTTTTTCACATAATTTCTATGGAACATCATATACTTTGATTTGCAGATTTCTACTAAATATCATGTATTCATTTAAAATTTTTGTGTTTATCCTTTTAAATATAGAGACAAATAATTTATCACTGTATTTAAATGGGTTTTTTTTAAATGAACAGTGTTAATTGGTAATTCGATATTTATATGCAACAAAGCATAAATATTTAGAAAAATAAACTGCAAAAATCTGTTTTAAAACAAAGAATTCAACAGTATATCAATTTTTTTTAAAACTTAAGATAGGAATTAACATAAATTTTTATTATAAATACCAAAATATAGTTTAAAAATATAACCCTTTTTTAATTATTTTTCCATTTTATCTTAATTAGTAGTTTAATAATAACTTAAATAGAAATTACAATGTTACAGTTGATGGAGAAAATTTTCAAAAATCCTTTTTTGAATATTATGCATCACAGTAAAGTAGATAGCTAAATATGTGAACAACAAAATTCTACAATTTTTAAATTGTAATCTAGTTTTTACTTTAGTTGACAAATATTATTTACTTAGCTTATTGGATTGGTTTTAAGATGACTATTTCTATCTATCAAAGCAATTAAGCATAATTATATATTAAAGTTTTGAATCCCAAACACGAGGTAGTAGTCTGCTTCTTAGCTGGGTGCGTTTTCTTCCCTACTCAAGCCAAACTGAATGCCGAATATCTAACGCTTTGACCTTCCGTTTATTAGTTTCTGAGTTTCATTCCCACCTTGGCGTGTTTGATTGTAATGGTTCGGAATCAAATTTTAAGTGTAGTCTCAGTTTAATTAGTTCTTATATCCAAAATGTGATCGATTTCTTACCAAACGATTAAAAAATTATAAATTATTGTACTTAATAAGTAAAAATATTTTTATGACAAAATACTTTTATTGAAATTTAGTATCATATATTTGGCACCAAAATGGAAAATCCGTAAAATTAAATGAACCATAAGGTTGCAACTTCTAAAAATCTAATACAATATATGAATCATACGTTTTGTTTTATTTATCAGTCACTCTGTGTTCACTCTTTGTATATGGAAGTTAAATCGTTTCAATGATTTAAAATCGATTCAGAGCCACAGTAAACATCCACTTTTTAGATGGGAATCGAACCCAGGAATTGTTGAACTGAAAGTCAAAGCTGTAACAACTCATTGGTAAAATCTGATTTGCGAATCCTAGAAACAAAATCTGAAAAAAATATAATATAAACACGTAAAGCTATTGAAATGTAAGTAATCAACAGAAAATTGGGTGTTATATGATTGTTCAAAAGACCATTGTTAAATGAAATTTTATATTCAATGAATTTTGACTAGTCAAACGTTGAGAGTCAGGACTGAAGAATATATTTCGTGTAACTTGTTGATTTTTAAGACAATAGTTACAGTTAAAATAAATAATGATATCTCTATTTTAAAGTGAAAATAATATAATTTCTGGACTGATTGCTAAATATTTATTTTAGTTAGTTTAGCTGTTAGTGAGTTTATCTTTCACTTCGAATGTAAATGCTTATGATTATTCAGGACACCTTTTAAATTGAGATGCTCCTGTTCCAGTATTCTTTAAAAGATTTAACTGAGGGGAAAATTTTTATAAATTTTAATAGGAGTTCAGGAGTAGCAAGGGTCAAAAAACATCCAAGTTCCAAAGTTGATATAAACAGGAATGCAAAAAAAAAAAAAAAAAAAAAAAAAGTTTTTCATAATTAAACAGCACCCGGGATCGAATACGAATTTATCATTTCAAAAAATATAATCTTCGGAAGACTATTGCTTATTTATTTAAATTTATTGCAGAAAATAATTAATTAATAAAACAAAATAGTTAAAGAATTCATAAAAGCAAATTAAATTCTTCAAAATTGATTTTTAAACGAGAAGGATTTGTCATTTATTTCAGCTTGTTTGCAATAAATTAGAATTTTTTAATAACCTTAAAATGGTTCTCTTAAATGTTTTATAACATATGAAATACATGTTTGACACCCTATTTCCTAAATCCAATTCAAATTTTAAGAAAATAGTTGGAACATGGCTATATCTATGGTGCTTTCATTTTAAGGTTGAAACAGAAATGATGTCATTTATTTATCACCATTATTTTAAATACAGGGTATTATTCTTGTACTTAAAATACATCCCAATGAATGCCAAGTTTTCAGAAATTTTCGAATTTGGATTTTGTCCTAAGTTTGGCTATATTTTTAGTATCTTTATTTTAATGATAAAGGAAATGATAATTGATGGTGATTATTTTTTAGAACAATTTTTCGCAAAGATCGTAAAACCACGTATTACTAAAAATGTTATGGTAAAAAGATTATTTGTAATCTGGAATATTACAGTGATCTTTTCCCAATGATGAGATTTTTCATAAAAAACTGTCTAAAAGAACTGAGTTTGGGTGAAATAGCAATGAGAATTTTAAATTTTTATGTTGAAAATTTCTCTGATATAATCTCTCTCATCACCTTTGATATTACAAATATAAACCCGAACTTTTTAAGGATTTTTCTATTCCAAAAGATTATCTTTCTTTAGATTCCAAGCAGTGTCAAGTTCTCTTTCAGTACTCTTCAGATTTTTTCCATCTAATTCTTTTTTTTTTTTTTTTTTTTTTTTTTCTTTTCTCTGGGACTTGATTTTAAGGGTTAAGAAATTATCTAGTAATTCTACTAATTCTATTTTCTTAATATGAATAATGTTTTCTCACCTTCCTTATTTCCGTGACTATTTCTGTATTCTTTGTAAGATTTTATTTTTAGTAATGACTCTAAAATTTTTAGTTTTTGCATACTCCGAAAAAATTTCTTAAAAATTTTCTTTTCAATACTCACAGAATTTCCACACTTTCTCATAGTCCCTGTCTTAGAAGCATGCGAAACAATGTCCTTGGGTAAGAGAATCTAACTTTTTACATAAGTAAAGTAATCTTAGCAGATTTATAATAATCCGTAAATAAAAGCAACGGTTTCTTGCTGCCATTCGTATTTTGAATTCAATAAACTATCATTTCGACCATTATTAAGACCACTCTGTTATTTCAATTCATTAAATCATCGATCTTTCCGCTATATTCGTAGTTCCTTACATAAACCACCTTTTTTATGTTCATATATTCAGTCTATGAAATATCACCAGCTTAGAGCTTATTTTCTTAAGAAAAAGCAGCAGATATTTTATCACTGATAAGAAAATTACTTCTTATGTGGCATGTGATTTATATTAACTTTTCTTTAATAATTTCAGGCCAAGCGTCCATTGGAAAAAGAAAAAGAAGAAAGGAAGATGTTAAAAGGCTGGTTTGATGCTTTCAGAAGCGATGGTGGTCCCACACTTTATTCGTCCACCAATCGGACGCCTGCCACGGAAGACGTCCGAAACGTGCTCATCTATGTCTCCTTTTCCACCATCTTCATCGCCTTTCTCATCGTTTTCCCAGGAATCCGAAAAGAAGTAAGTTCCATATTTTATTCAATATCAGATGACAGAGTTAAATTAAACTTCCAAATTGCAATCCCACCAAATTCTTTGTTATATTATTATTCTTGGTAATAAAGCATGCATTTAACAAAGAAGCAATTTTATTAATTTTTTCAAAAATTTTTAACCATAAAGTGTTTATTTCTTTTGTTACAGTTGAGATCATGAGTACGCGTCACTTTATTTTATTTATAATTAGTCTGTGTGTTCAACAGATAATCATTTTCACCAATGATGTTGAATTTACAATTTCGTCCACGTATCAAAAACAAGTCAATTTGTCAGTGGGATTAGCTCTTCAGTGAGCAATTGAAACGAAAATTTTGTTGTATATCTTAGTGGAATTGGCTATTTTATATATTATTAGAGATGTGTCTCTCTTGATACCGCTATTAAAAAATAAATACTCATTACTCATTAAGTAAAAATAAATTCATTTCAAGTAGCATGTAAAGCACATTAAATATTAATATTTGATTGTTTACGCAAGCAGTAAATTAATCATAACATCCACTTTATGGTTAGTTTTAATCGGCAAGGACAATTTAAATGTTTTTTTTCATTTTAAGTCGTACTTCAGCTTGACGCCTATTTTACCGAACAATATGATTAACCAAATATTTAGCACTGTTCTTTATTTTTGTTATTAACTTTTGTAAAGCGGAAAATGAAAAGAGTAATTTATTCTCGTTAGTTTAAACAGAGTAGATGAAATTTAAATTTCAGAAAGAAATGTGGACAGATTATTTTTAAGGTTTAAACTCTAAACTATTCACATCTTTATACATTATAATGAATACAACATGAAAAATTAAAATTTCATAAGTGTATACATATTTGATTTACCACAAACGTAAAAAGACGCCTTCCTTCATTTGTTGGAATGAAAAAAATTTAAATACATCACAGAATATCTTAGTTCATAGCTATTTGACACATTTTATAAAGAGTATAACTTCTTTCCATGCTTAAAAAGTGGCGACATATTTAAAAATTATGAGTAGTTAAGTTTTATTGGGTTTTTCGTTACGTTTTTGAATGTCTGTTTCTGTTGACCTAATTTGCTCAACTCAATCAAACATCTCATTATTTTGAATAAGAGTCGAAAGATGAAATCAGCACCTGATTTTTTTTTAAATAAAATCCGAAAGGGGAATTCATTGCAGCCTTTTTAAATGAATAAATTACATTTTGAAGAATATATATAAAATATATTACCCATTTTTATGCTTAAGAATTCATAAAGTATAATTTAGCAGTTAACTATAAACACATTAATACTTAAATGTATTTAAACATATGTGGCCCTTATGAATGGATCCTTATACGAGCATTTTCATCCTATGAAAAGTGTAAAAATGTTGGTCTATTTCACTCCAGATAGCTTGTCCAAATTTGGACCTTGCGCCATAAAACCCAACCAACCACACTCAACCAACTATTTCACTCCAGGTTTAAGCAATATGTTGAACCCTGCTTAGAGTCCCTAAAAAGAAAACACAGGCTTGTTAAATAAACAAATTAGGTGATCAAGAAATACTGTCTAATCGATCTGTAGATGAAATATAAAGGCATATGATAAAATAACATTCAAATTATGAGAAAGGAAATAGTTTTTATATAACAGCACACGTCGATATTCGCAAAAGAAATGCTATTCAAAGGGAAAAAACGCTTACATTAACTTTCACACTGTAAAAAAAATGACTTTTTTTTACACAAAATGTTAGTTTATATTCCCGTTATTTTATGGTCTATAAAACATCATAAAGGTGTGACACATTTTAGAAACACCCAATGAAATCGGAAATTTGAATGGTGAAAACCATCATATATTTCGAGTAAGTTATTTCTGTGTGAAAAATTTCACATTCATTATAAATTGCAATCTATAATTTTTGTAATTTTTCCCAAGATGTTAATAGTTGAGCACATACCAATTAATCACCTTGGTGTCATCGTTTTAGTCTCTATAGTTGACTATATGTCCTTGAAAAAGTACTTCTTCCTCTCTTAATTGCCTCAGCTTGCAGAGCCTTGACATTTCTAAAATGCTTGATTATAATCAGCCGGTAAATTTGCATTGGATATTGAACGTGGTCGACTCTAAACTATAGATCAACTTCGACTGACAAGGAAAGAGACCGCGCCCACACGGAAGGCACAAAATATTTGATTATTGACTTTGCACTGCGGTAATTTCTTCCACCTGGATCTTATCCAGTTATGCAACTGAATTTTTTCCTCGAACACTTAGCAATAAAATCGAATAAAAAAAAAAGTTTTAATACATTTGAAACTAACAAAGGCATTTCACTTTCTTGATCATCATTTGAAGTGATCAAATTTGTGTTTAGATAAGTACAATTGTCATTAGATACTCTTGCTAGTTTATGATTCACACTTTAAATTGTAAGAGCATAACAGCTGTTTAAAGTTACACCGTGTGGAGTCAGAAGCATGGCAGCTAACAGCTGTTGCAAATCTCTTTCAATCTTACTGAATAACTTTGTCTTCCAAGTGACTTTTCTATGAATAATAGACAGCATTCATATAACTCAAGAGAAA
Source organism: Latrodectus geometricus (assembly GCA_026290005.1). Taxonomy (NCBI): domain Eukaryota; kingdom Metazoa; phylum Arthropoda; class Arachnida; order Araneae; family Theridiidae; genus Latrodectus; species Latrodectus geometricus. The sequence continues at coordinate 17,947 of JAPDSC010048090.1, forward strand.
AAATACAGAATATTTAGATAGTAAAAGTACCAACAGAAAACAGAAAAACAACACATAACTTCCTTTATTTAGCTCTAGTTAAAATCATTCACTCAAAAGAGTTTGGTTCTATTACATAGTCACTATATGTCCAATATATTATAGACTCCCGTAGTACTTTGAATCTTATTGCTTAGAAATTACATATACTAACTGTGTTACAAAAAGTACTGTCCTACTTTGCCATGCTCCAACAGCTTGATAGTTTTATTCCTATATCCGTTAAGATCAGCAAAGTGAATCATCATTTGCCACGAGCAGTGATTGGGATATTGATTACATTCTCTGTCATTTGGTTGCTGGAGATCCATGGGTTGGGGATGTGTTCATGTTAATCCATATACGTCGCAATTCCTTTTGCTTGTTGGTCCACATCGATATAGAGGCGGGGATGGAGAGAAGAGGGTATCAGATCAGGTTCAAAATTACGAGACGCTTGATGTGAGAGTGTCCTAAGCCTGTTAGCCGTACAGTACAGTCCGGAGTACGCCTGTCCCACTATCCTATCTGGCCAAGTGAATTCTGAAATTTATTTAATTATAAAGTAATTGAACCAAAAAATAGAAATTTGTGTTTTCCCCTATGTTAATAAAAATTTAAAAAAGCTAGTTCAAATAATGTTTGTTTATTCTTTTGAAGTGATAATGTCTTTTATAATTTCAAATTAAGTCAAAGATTTTAAGGTACTCAGTTTTTCCAACATTGTGATATCAAAAACGACCGTTAGACTAATTTGAATATAATAATGGGCCAAATTATTATTTAGCATCTCTTTTAGTTTATTTGATATTTTATGGTAGGGAATAATTAATACTCAATTTCAATTAAATATTATATAAATAATTATATGTGTTTTATCGTAATCTAAATGTTGCGCATCTTTTTTCAAATTGAGTTCGAACCACGGGAGAAACACAGTTGTTGTCTTCTAATTTTCTGAATGCACATCGGAATAATTTGCATAAAACTTTTCTAGTTTTGTCATGTGACGTATGAATGCACATTACTTTCTGTTAAGTTAATAGTTAGCGGTAAATATTAATAACTCTTACAACTGCTTTTAATTGTTGTGTTATCCATTACATAATATCAGTTTGTAATTATGAAATTCGTTAATGAAAAATATTTCAAATTAAAAAAATTATGTAAATTTTAGTGAAAGATTTATAGAATTGTATTTTTGTAAATTCAAATATATAAAAGAGTTTGATTTGATTTGCACTACAAATTTTGAGTATCTAATTAATATATTTTGAGAAGTATAATCATTATTATCGTTTAGAACTATAAACTTTGATGCTAATTTGACCTTTAAATTTGAAAATTTGTTCAGATTTAAGTTTTAAATTCTAATTAATTTCTTATCTTTTTTCATTAACAAACTATATATATATATATATATATATATATATATATATATATATTATTTCTAGATTATTTTTATAATCATTTAAAAATTTCTATAAACATTGATAATAGCTTTCAAAACAAAAAGCACAGTCTGAATTCTTAAAAATGTTGATTCATTACATTTTAATGATCTTTTTAGAATCATAATAAGTATAAATAATAGTTCTTAGAACAATGATATTTCTGTCTGTTTTCAACTTAAATCTTTGTTTTAAAAATTTATGTTCTTTGCTCTCCTGATCTTTTCTTAAAAAAACAATCATAATAATGGTAGATTGTAAATTTTTCAAAGCAATAAATTCTGGACCTGTCTCTTAGATTTGAATTTCTTAGCAGAGGTTTAAGAACTTATACATTCTCTCTTCTTATGATTATTTAAGAAAGTAATTCACAAAGTTTCACACACAGATCAGACCCATTAATTCTAGGTTTGGTTCAAACATGATTTTTGAACATTTATTTACAAAAAAATTTATATACTCTTCTCTCATGATACTTTAGAATATTCATAATTATCTTGGACAGTAAATTTTAGAATAATTAGCTCTTATTGTGGTTGGGACTTCAAATTTTTGACCACCCTCTTTAAAAAATTGATATACTCATATCTTAAAGTCTTTTAAAAGGACAGAGCCATTATACTCGTCGATACTACAATTTAGAATAATGAGCTTAGCTTCTAATTATCTATTTCCTTTCGAAAGAAAAACATTAATTGTGATAAAAGAAGTTGGAAAACCACTGCAGAAGGTCCTGATGGAACAAATCAAAGGAGATTAGTCAGAAATGAAGGGAAAAACCGATCGACGCCTAACGAGAATAAAAAGGACATTAATGTGCGCCAAGGGCAATCCGTGAACCCGCCAATTTAGGTGGGAGACTCTTGTGACGTATACGAATAAATAAATAATTTATTTACTTACCGCGCTGTGTACGTTATATAAAAAAAAAAGGAAAAAAATATGCGGTTAAAACGGATGCGCGCGTTTTGTGCAATATTTATAATCATTTTATTTTTGAATACCTATTACTTTTTGCTTAGTTTGGTGGCTTGTTAAATACCAAACTAAATGAGTTTAAAGTAAAAACTAATTTAGTGATAGTAAATTAATAAAAGTATTTAACTATATTTAAATCGCAATTCTTTGAATTATTCTTAATTTTTTTCACGGAATAAATATATAAATAATAGTATTTTAAAGAGAAAATCTAACATACAAAAGCAGCTGGCTAATAAAAAACATATTTATGCACAAATAAACATTTAAATCGTCCTAGCCGATTAAAACTAACCATAAAGTGGATTTTATGATTTATTTATTGCTTGCATAAATAATCAAATACTAATAGTTAAAGTGCTTTACATGCTACTTGAAATAAATTTATTTTTACTTAATGAGTAATAAATATATATTTTTTTAATAGCGGTTTCGAGAGACTAAATTTCCAAGAATATATAAAATAACCAATCCCACTAAGATATTCAACAAAATTTTCATTCCAATTGCTCACTGAAGAGCTAATCCCACTGACGAATTGACTTGTTTTTGATGGGTGGACAACATTGCATGTTCAGTATTATTGGCGAAAATGATTATTTGTTTAATTCACAGACCAATTATAAGTAAAACAAAGTGACGTACACATAATATCAACTGCAACGAAAGAAACAACCACTTTATGGTTTATAAAGATCAATTATAAAGTTAAGGGGCAAAACAAATGTTTTTTTGATGGCTATCTCGTGTTACTAAGAAAAAAAAACAGATTATGTTAGGTAATTGGGATAAATTTCCAGTTAACTATTTATAGTGACCGAAGTAGTAAATACAGTTAACGGTATCGCAAATTGAAGTCATAATTAAACAACGAGTGCTTGATTGATTAAGTAACATCATAAATTAGTGATTATTTCACCCCACCATATGACACCAATCAAGGACTCAATAGTCTTCGATTTTTTTAACACGAACAAGTCTTATCAGCTCTGAGGTCATAGGATGATTCAGTTATTGAACCAGTTAACGACAAGAGGACAATATTTTATTCCATCAGATTACCACAAATTTTGCTAGGTGATAATCATAAGAATGCATGAATAAAAATAAAATTAGTTCTGATACTAAAAAATTATGTCTTAACAATTTTTCTTCCTTTAATTTCTGTAGTTCTCACTATTCATAGTGCGATTTTGACACAACCATGTTTTCCGAAATGAAACCTCGAAAATTCATTTTTAATATTGCTGAGCAACCGAAGACATTTGTTTCTTTTCGACATCCGTTTCTATCGGAATGGACGCTCTTCGTTGTAATTCATGTATACAAGCAACAACTTATGAAAAAGTTGTCCGGAAATCGCTTTTATCGCTAATAGATGAGGTTTGATTGGTTAGAACGTCGTTCTGATGTTGAAAGGTAATTAATTCGAATCACGGAAGATCTGTCGTGTTCACTAAAGTCGGTTGGGGCACGATGAATAGATTATGGTTGCAATGTCTTCCGAGAATAACGATACTTTTTGGGATGGACGGTCAAATATTAAGAAGTCTCCGGCTTGATTCCTGCTTCTAAATTACGAAGACTTTAACCCGGCTGCTTCCACCAAGTACTAGAACCCAACTGAGAATTAAGTATTAGGAAGTATGCTGACGCAGAAACATATTATACGTTCGAAATGTGTTCTCTTCTTCGTGTTTTGAAAAAGTTTCAATAAAATAAACTTTTATTAATATCATTAACACAAATAGATTGCACTTAGAAAATAATAAGTTACTCATAAAATTAAAACCTTACAGTAAGCCATCATTACATACCGAATATGGTGGCATTGTGCAATAAAAGTAAGAAAATAAGACATTAAATTTCTAAACATAAAAACTATCAAACACACTTCAAAATATGTTCTTTCGTATTAGCTACAAGTTGCCGAGCAATTTTTTAAAATAAAAGCCTGGCCATAAATTTTTTCTTAAATACTAAATTATGTTTAAAAATATTTTCTTTTTATAAATTACGGCAAGAGCAAATCTTTTCTCGAATTAACAAAATATATACCCATGTTATCAGACAAGTGGTATGTATTAAAATAATCTATATAGCATTGAACTAGGAAGCATATTATTCGTTATCTTTTAAACATAAAAAGAAAATTTTCCTTTATTAAAGTGAAAATTCCGTGTTGAATGAATACCGCACAGGTCATCTGAGAGTTCAAAACTCATAATAATTCTATTATTACTGTGCTGCTTTAAAATCATCACTTCTCCTGGTTCACTTAAGCTTGCTATTTTATAATAGGACTTGCTATTCAAAATAGATTCTGTGAACGCTACAAATGTTCATATCTGCTGTGAGTACCTTACTCATGAACTATAAAACTGAAGATGTAACCATTCGAGTTCCTATTTCTATGAGAGTTTAGAATGTCATACAATTTTTTTCCATTTAATTCAAATAAAAATGTAAATTTTAAAAGAAGTTTATTTATTTTTATGTAATATGTGCATTTTTTTCCATTCGATCATATGCAACAATATTTCTCAATGTTTTTTTACTTCCGTTTTAATAAAGATAATAAGTATTTTGAATATATATATGTATTTTGATATATAATAAGTATATATCAAAATATATAATAAGATATAATCAGATATATAACAAAATAATCAGTATATAATAATCAGATATATAAAAATATAATAATCAGTATATAATAATCAGATAATAATAATCAGATATATAAAAATAATATAATCAGATATATAACAAAATATATAATCAGATATATAATAAGTATTTTGAATATATATATATATATATATATGTGTGTGTGTGTGTGTGTGTTTTCTAATATATTTTATATCAAAATAGTTATTTATTTTCAATGTCTGCAATATTTATGACGTTTCGAAATCCTTATTTCTCCGACAAATCATCATTAAATTTTGTTCATTATTATTAACATTTTAGTTCTCTGAAAATTGAAAAGGCGTTTTCTATTTAATTTTAATGTAAAAATTATATTTGTGGCAAAATTGAATAAATAAATATTTTCCAAAATCACTTATTTAGTAGTCATCGCGTGATTAATGATGGTCAATAAACAAAACTAGATTTCATAGTTTACTTAGAAGAAATCGTGTTGACACTTTATCTTATTTTGTGGGAATACACTTTTTTTTTACCATAGATAATAGACAGAATATACGTGTCACATGGGAACATACTAGGAAAACTCTAGAGCTACACCTAGAAAACTGCGTATACAAATGCAATACACATCTTCTATAGTTTAATACTTCTAAAGTCAATCCATAGACCATAATTTCCAAAATGAAGAAAATTCCTTCAAAAGAGATCATTTTTACACCACACATTTGAAAATTGTTATAAAGCTTTTAAAGATCAAGAATAGATTTTGAATACAAGAAATTAACTTTTTAGAACCCTTCTTAAAGATTTGAATGCATTCACTTTTCTGACCGATTAGAACTCCTTTCTAAATAAGAATGTTAAGTGCTCTTGCGGAATTTTTTAAATATTATATATGATGGAAATGTGACTAATTTAATTCCCGAAGTTTTAGATATAATAATTACTATCAATGAATCACCCACATTTTATTAAACTATTTGATACCACATAGTAAATAGCCTAACTACACATGACTATAACAAAAGCTTTTATAATCCCCATTTTGAAATAACATTTTTTTGATAGCGAGCTCTATTCATTTATCTCTGATGAGAAAGCTCACACAGCCACTCCAAGTAATATGTATATAGGAATTATAAACACAATATAGGGCTTTTGCTATTTTTTAGCAGACTAGAATCCAACTTAAGACCTCCATTGTGAAAGACGCATACCTTCCACAGGATAACGGTGAAGGTGTGGTAACCCATAGCATTTATGTATTTTTCGTAGAGTGTTGTGCGTAGAAAAGATCTCATATTACAGAAATCGATCTTTTCCGCTCTTTTTCCCCTATCATTTTGCTGATGAGCGTTGTGAAAACTTGTGCATTCAAGGACTAAAATTTGCCCTGTTGGTTAATGTAGATAAAAAGGTGACAGCTCATGTATTTGTATATTATGTATTTTATCACTTAACCATAGTTCTAATTGGCGAATAATTTTACAGTAAGAAAAACTGAAGCAATTAAATAATTGAAACAGTTACTTAAACTGATTCAGTTTCATCCTATCATTTAATATGCTTAATTATTTCTGATTCTATTATATTGAATCTTTCAACATTTTTGTTAAATTTAAACTCGTACATTGATGGAGTTAATACTGATCACGTACAATTTTTTTGCTTTGTTGGTAAGGATGGTTATGTTTATTTAATTTCCTTTTGTAGCAATTAATAATAAAAATGTATTAAATTAATTTTTTTTCTTTGCTTAACATTATCTTCAAAATTATCAATTTCAACGATTACTTTTTAAGCATAAAATGGTTATTTTGTTATAACTGAAATCATGGCTAAATCACTTTTTATCGTTTTTAAATG
>JAPDSC010048090.1:34914-55604 GCA_026290005.1 Latrodectus geometricus
TGAAAGCCCTGATCAAACAGCGTTGAACAACAAATAGCTATTATCAAGTTGATCTCTGATGATCTATTGTTAGGACAGCTATCTTATGGGCTCACTGTTAAACAGCAGGAGATTAATATTGTATTTCTACTTTTTGCATGAATCTTTGTTGGAGGGGATGATTGAGATTTTACTAGGTTTCTTCACTTACGACTTATGAATATCCACTATATGAAAAATCTTTCCAAAAAGTAATTATGTGGTGGATGTTAAAATGGTTATATTGAAAGCTTAAAACGAATGGCAACTGGTTTCAAAATTGACTCTTGAATGCTTAACACCCTGACCTCCACTTCAGCATACGTTCAATTTCGTCTTCAGGCATAAATATTTATTGGAAATATATTTTAAAACATAAATCCCAAGTTTGATTTATCCTCATATGGAAAATGTGTCCACAGAGTGTCCAATAAAGGAAAACTGTATCATCTTAATATAATAATTAAAAACGTAGATGAAACAAAACAAATTCAGTATAACTTTATATTTTCAGTTTCCTAATTTAAATTTTTATGAAAAGAAACAAGTATATCTATTTCTTTTTAATTTAATAGGAATTTGTTCAGTTGATACAAAAAAAATGGCATATGTTTTTTTTATTCATTTGGAGCACGACTCTTAAAAATAACATTGATTCTAAATTATTTCACATCATAAAGGAATAATGTGCATAAATAAAAAAAGTGGTGAAGTTAAATGAAGAGTTTACCTTTTTATGCAGAACATAAATTTTAAAAAATTTTAGGAGGTCAAAACAGATACATGTTTTAATTTTAGCAGCTTTATATAGAAAATCATTGCTTCAATTCATTCTTACCATTTCACAGATACAATAGAATGTGGTTTCAGTTTATAAAGTCCTTTAATGTCAAAAAGCAAAAGAGTGTTTAACGAGAAAGTAGAATATACATTTTATTATAATTTGCTTACAAATGAATACTTATTTATTTCCAGCAAATGAGCAAGCTTGTAATTTAGATTTCAAATATTAAATTTTCAGCGTGTTTAGCACTTAGATTTATGACTGTTTCTTTCTAATTTGTCTTTTTGTATTTAAATAAAGGGGTCTAGTTGTAGCTAAAATTTTGTTCCGTAGGATTAATTAGACCTGGATCTACTGTTTAATAATAATCCAAATCATTAATAATATCTATGCCTGATATAGAAATCAAAACCATAAACTGTTGAATTGAAGGCCCGAGCCCTATCTTTTCCGTTACATCTCGTCTTTCAAATTCTGAGATCGGTAAAAAAAAGTTTGCAAAATTATTTTAAAATTATTAAAAGTAGAAAAAAAATTAATTTATCTGTTATTCTCTGATAATTAATTTAATAAAAGTTCAGTATTTTTAAATATCTTCTAGAATAACTATCTTTCGAGTGGGATATTTTTTTTATGCTATTTGCAATAGCGCTTGATTTTAAGCAACGCTATATGTATTTTTTTAGCTAGTTTAGCCATCAGCTTGTTTCTTGCCATCTTCGTACTTATCATTTTATCAATGTGTACAATTATCACATATTTAAGCAGAGAAGCGGACACCTTGTCGTTATAGGTTTTTTAGATAACTGGAATAATCAAAATCTCAAATGTCAAATTTGAAATTTTGAGTATGCGGAGCTGGTTTACTAGACAGACAGAACACAGAGGTCACATATAGAGTTATCCATGTGGGTGCTTTATTCATCTGTAAAGTTAGAAAAAATACTTCAGAAATGAAGACTATCAACTCAGATATTTTTCTTCCTTAGAATCCATTATTTATTTTTTTGCAAAAACGCATTGATTATTATTTTAATTTCAATTTTCAGATATTTTGAAATTTAAGAATTTTATAATTTATCTCTTTTTTATTTTTTTACAATACAACATATATATATATATATATATATATATATCCGCATATTAATTCTATAAAATAGATACAATAAACTTTCATATCGAAATTTTAAAATAATTTTTGCTTAATTTCAAAACAAGTAAATTCATTTCAGAAAACCATAAAAAATATATTTAATTTATATTTATGATTTTCCGAAATGAAACTAATCGAATTTTATTTATTTTTATAAACATTTATAAATAACTATATTTGATTATAACAACAGAACTATATCTTAATGTATTTTCTCCTTTTAATAAAATAAAGCATTTAATTATTATTCTGTAACAAGGAATAAAGAACTGGAAAATTGACTAAAATGAATTAAAAAGAATTTTGGTTTATTTTAGTTTCTAAGAATAGTTTCAAGAATCTTAAGCTCTGATATTAGTTTAAGTTGTAGTTATCGAAACCACGTAATAGCTGAAATGTTGAAAGCTATTATAAGAAATTTGAATACTAGCTACATTTTGCTTTTCGAGAAGTGATTTTACGGATAGTGTGTTTTATTCACTTATATATAGCATAAGAAAGAATTCAGAAAATTCTTAAGTACGCAAAAATCATTAGATAAAATCCAACGTCTATCTCCTTTTGATTATTAGTGACTGGGATCGAACTTGAAACCCTCTACTCTGTATAGTAAGATTTTATTATTGGGACAGTACGATTGAAGCAAAAATTAATTTATTTAACTGATAGTGTAAATAGCAAAAATTAAATGATCAGAATATACGGTATCCCTTAATGGTTACTTTTCCACGCGACAGCTTATTCGATATAAATTTAGTTTAAAATGGATTCTGAACTATTAAAAACATCCAAGCCTAAGATTTATTTAAGTGTTAAACGACCAAAGTACCAAATATTAAGTAACAGTGCTCAGCAAAAGCAGAAGAAAATTAATCGAATTTATATTACTAGTTTTTACATTTTTTTTAATTATTGCAAATGAATCAGTTCATTGAGAAATAAATAAAAAAACTGTAGTCAGTTATAGGTGTCTGCTGAACAAAGTGCATCAAGACATCGTGTCATGACCGGGAGGCTGCGGGATCGATACCTATAGCAGAAGACCGTAGTGTTTTGAGTACCTACACGGAATTTAAATTTCCGAAGGTTCCTTAGTTCCTTAACTATCCCTATGGCATGCTGCATCAGTAATCTGCTATATTTTTCTTAATTAATTTTTTTTTAATTTTGTTTTAATTAAATGAATTATTAATTTAAACGTAGAATGTCAAATTATAACTACTTGACTATGATTCAAAATTACAGAAGTTGTCTATATTTAGCAGCTTTGGCTGGAAAGAATCGATATACCGAAATACATTACAATAACCAATTTCATCAAATGAAACCAAATATATGAAAACTAAAATTCAAATACGAAGAGAAAATGCTAGATCATTCAGTTCAGTTGTATCAAAAATATAAAAACAAATTTCGAATGAACTAAATTTCAAACAGTACATGCTTTTTAAATTAAATTATTTTAATTTTTCCTTCCATAATTTCACACAAAGAAAGTTTTTCTAGCGATGCGTACAAATTTTCAAATATTTTTTTTTCTTCATTTAAGCGATTCATCGGATTTTGCATTTTATTTTATGATTTTTTTTAAATGTCATACTTGGTAAAGAACTATGAAGAAGTTATGAAATTGGAACGAATTTTCCTTTTTCATATCCTTATATTCTTTATGAAAAAAGCAATCACACATTTCCCGTACATAAGAATAAGCTTGATAAGATATTTGTATGCTAATTTTATGTATATATTTATAGTGAGTATTATGTTTTCTTTGTGATCGTACACATGACTACGTATTTCATTTATATATGCATTAATGCTTTTTAACATCTAATTAATTTAAACTAAATAATTGGAAGTTAACTACTATTTTTTATTATTTCTTTTCAGAAATTCAGTACATTTATCAGCGTGACGATCAGCCTATTTGTTGGTGCAGTCATTTTGAGTAAGTAAACGCATTCATTTTCTTCAATGAATATCTAAAAAACATCATTTTGATGTTTTCATAATATTTTTCTTTTGCTATTTCTTAATTTTTATGCATTTTGATCTCAATGAATGGCTGCTTAAAATTCATGAATTATTGAATGTAAAAAACGTACTTGTAAAGGTATGAGACTCGATGGTTATACAAAATGGAAATGGTTGGTATATTTGTTGTTCAGCAGTCATTTCTTGCACACGTGGTCTAATTAGACGGGGACCTGCAATTTGAAGTCGATTCCGAATGATTGAAAATACTTGACCCGAGGTGAGAATCGAACTCACGAACTTTCAAATCAAAATCTAGAATGCTAACTATTCGGCTGGCAGTTTGAGATCCAAATGAAATATATAATAAATTGAAAAATTTTAAATATAGGTAATGAGATTTATTTTTGTAAATTTATTATGTGTATGAAAATTCCTTTACTTTACACATCTCCGACATCTTCCGAACTGAGAGTCGAATGTTTGGTGCTCTTCCCTTCGTTGAAACTGTTCATGGTTTTGAATCCCACCTCGGGTGTGGATGTTTGAGGTGAATCAAAATCTACTTTGACTATAGGTGCCAGTCTAATTATCCATCGTGAGCAAAAAAAATGATCGTTTATTGACACTCCTACAATCAAGTGATTACCTCTTACATTTAAGGTTTTGTCACAAAGGGCTCCAGAATTTCCATGTTTATTTTATTCATCTCATTGCCTGGTAGTCTTTATGTTTTCCATCTTATCATCACTACCAAAGTATTTATTGACCGGTAATTCCTTTAGTTAAGAGAAAAGAAGGAAATTGCTATGAGCAAGGTCTGGAGTGTACGGTGAATGGTCAAAAATCTTCTATCTGAATCAGTTCAGCAATTCTTGATTTCGATGCTGTAAGTGAACAGCCTACTGGCGAAGTGAGTGTAAAGCTGTAAATTTCCACTGCGTAAGGAAAAAAAAAAAAAAAAAAAAAAAAATCTTATTACTGGGAGGTTGTAGGTATCCTCTTGTCGGGCCGAGAAAACACAACAGGAGCACCCCACAACAGACGCGTTAATACCTTACCTAGCCGATAGTATGTCCAAAAACATCCAAAAGACAGCAATTCTTGATTTGAAGTTGCATGAGAAGGCGACCAATGTTGTGTTAAAGCAAAATTTCACTCAGAATCCTTCTCCAACAGATGCTTAGACAGCCATAATTTTCTTAGAGCCTCACTATAAGGATTCAAATTGATCACAAATCTTTTTGGTATAAAATGTATTGACCACCTGCCTTAGTGATCAAATGGTTGAAAAGAATATAAATGTGAGAATTTTGAAGTTTATTACCAAGAGCATGTATGTAAATGAAGCAAATAATATTGTTGAGAAGAATTTTTTTCAAAATTTGCTATTTTTTTAACATTTTTTTTTTATTTTGTATGATTAAAAGGTATTTGTTCCTTGAATATTTGCCGTAATTTGTTTAACAGTTATCATGCCTCTACAGAGGACTTCTTTCAAAATTCGAGAAACCTATTAAAAATTGCTTTTAGGATCAATAAATACTATTATGCAAAGCATTATAATAAAAAACTATAATATTATTTATTAACTAATATTTTGTTCTCAAAACATATTCTGCACTATTAATGTATTACTGATGAATATTAAGAAATTCCATCTCTATTCTTAGTACAGTTTATCTTCCAAAATCAAATTAAATTAGCAAGTTGCTAATAAGTATGAATCCAAAATGAGAACTCTCATTAAAATCTATTGACTGGACAAAAATATAGTTGAAGCTTTTTAAAACTACATTCGCAAATTTTTTTATATTAATTTTTCTATAAATAAATTATTTTGATTTTTGAGTCAGAGAGTTATTTTTTTAAATAATTAACTAGGAAAAATGTGATGGATATTATAAAAGACCTTATGTCCAGTTTCCAGCTCTTAAGACAATGCAGTCAGTCAAAATAGAACCAATGAATTCCGTAAACAAGATTGGAGTATAAATCAATTACCACAGAATTATTCTAATTAATATTGAGGTTTTTACCTCAACATTAATCCTAAGATAAATATAAAGCAATCATGTTTCCTAATCGAAAACCGGCTTTACTTTCATATTCGGGTGGCGCCAATGCTATTACAGAGATGACAATAGTGGCATTAAGTGGATCGAATCACGATTTTTATTATTTTATTTCAATGTGATTTTTGAATTGGAATTTTTAACTAACACATTCTACACTTAAAAAATTAATGCTCTTTATTATCACTGAGCATGTAATCTAGAATACAAAATTTATTTTTTAAACAGTAACAAAAATCTTTCATTTAAAAGATAACAGAACTATTGTTGCCATTCCTATAAAGTATGAAAGAAACTTTCTATTTTAATTATTCATTGTGCATAATTTTGCTTTATTTATTAATTTGGAAACCAGTTTATTTCTAGAATGCTGCAATCAGAAAATGAATCATTTGATTTTTATTTCATTTAATGATATAAATATTTAAATTTTAAATATATTGAATGTTTTTTTCATTTTTACGAAATACTGATCGTTTGAGAGCCTCAAATTAGCTAGTTTCCTTATCTCTATATATTACTGAAAAGAAATAATTAAAATATTAAATGAAATTTGAATTTTGGAAAAAAATATGTTTTTCCCTTTATGTGTTTCTTTTTGAAACTAATAAAGGTATAAATCCTTTATTTAAATGCTATATATATATATATATATATTCATTTTGTTAAGCCCTTATAATACATTAAATTTGATGATTTGCTAAATTATATTTAAATTAAAGATGTATGTATACAAATTATTTTTATCAAAAGTATATTTTAAAATAATAATAGTAATTCTAAATAATACAATTTTAACCTTTATAACAATCTCAGATATGTATGAATTGTATGATTGTACTATATTCCAAAAAATGAAATTGATTTTAAACATTGACTCTATTGTTCTCTAAAATATACTAAATGATAAAATTCATGACGCACAACTCATTAGCAATATTTATTATGAAGGTCTTGAGTATTATACTGATTATATATAGACAATTTGAATTGGTTTTTTAAAAATTGTCACAGTTTTTATAAATTTTTGATATATTAAAAAAAGGCTAATTGTGCATTTCAATAAAAAAAAATTTTTTTATTTACTTATCACTTCATATATACTATTATTTCACAGAACAATATGTTAAAAATACAAATATTTCGGAGCTGTATTTTGATTTTACTACTTAAAAGTCAAATTTTTCAGAAAATGACGTCGTTTTTCTCCTCTTGTTCTATGACAGTTGATGTCTTTCTTATTGGTCTGTTGCCAGCAACTTAACTAAATTAAATTTCAAAAAATTGAAATTCTTATATACTTTTCCAAAAAATATAATTCTTTTCCTATAAAGTATAACCTAAATTTTTCCTTCTCTAATTAATAGTGAAGCATCATCTCTGCAAAGTCATCAAGCTTTAAAAAAATGTTTAAATATAAAATATTATGTAATCTAAATGAGACACTTAAATAATTTATAATTTTTTTGTTTTTCAAGAATTATCCAAATGTTAAAAAAATCCATAAATCACATGAGAGTAATTTTATGTAAGCTATTTCCTCATAATTCTACAGTAAATTAAATAAAATAAGTACTTAAAAAGCAATAAACAAAAAGTCGCTCGATCAAATTAAATTTATCTAGCGGATTTCGATAATTTATTCTAGGTTTATAGTGAATGAATAATAAATAGAATAGAGGTTAATTTTGAGTATACTAGTTAAAATTTGACCATAATTATAATGACCATGAAAATAGAACAAGGTCAGGATAATCAGCTGAATTTGAAAATTGATCTTAAGAATATTAAGATTACAATATAGTTTAAAATAATGCTGCTAATAAAATCAAGGAAGTTAGAAATCAATCTTTTATAAGATCATTAAAAATTGTTAAATGAAATTTAGAGTTGATTAAAATTTCCAATATAAATGGAAGCTTGAAATTCAATTAAATTTCTTTATAATACGTATTATGAAAATAATTTAAAAAAACTAAAAAAAATTATTTTTGTTTTAAAATTAATAAAATTAATTTAATTTTTTGTTCCAATTTAAATACAAATAAATATTAAAATCACTTTAATAAATTACATAACTAATGAATGATGTTACAGTGCTACAGTAGAATATCTTTCCTCTCTACTTAAGAAATTCTGCGATTACAAAGAAAAAGAAAAGATGTTGTAAAAATGATGAAGGTTAAAAATGCTTAATACACAAATTTAGTAACATATCCTGGTTTTCAGATAGCTGGATACTTCAGAAATAATATATATATACTCGTATATATTCAATAATAACACAATTCATAATTTCAATAATTGCCTAAAATAGAAAGAGAGCCTAGAATAGCTCTTAGACTTGGTATCAAACAACAATGTTCATCATCGTACGTAAATATTTTCATTCAAAAGAATGTGAATTATTAAGTTATGGTAAACCAAGAAAATATTGCTTTATGCTTATAAAATATATTAATATTTTAAATCAGTCTTTCTAACTCATTACGTAGATAATAAGCATGATATGATAGTTCAAGAATAAATTAAATTTAATAAGGATGTGTCTTGCGAAGTTTTCAAGATTTTTTTCTTCCCAGCACTTGAATACGGTTCACCGCTTATGAAAGAAACTTCTCGGAAAAACAAAGATAGGCTGAGGTTTAAATAGCTTACAACAACCTTCGTTGTTAGATAGTTCGCTATATGAAGTTTTAACATTTTCATTATAAATTATTGGGAATTTTCTGAGATTTCTCCTTTTCATTGCTTGAATATGGCTCATTGTATAAAAGAAAGCCTAAATCCTATCCTATCCACAATGATTGCCTAAAATAGAAAGAGAGCCTAGAATAGCTCTTGGTATCAAACAACAATGTTCATGGTCGAACGTAAGCATTTTCATTCAAAAGAATGCGGAACATTAAGTTATGGTGAGCCAAGAAAATATTGATTTATGTTTATAAAATATATTAATATTTTAAATCAATCTTTCTAACTCATTACGTAGTTAATAATGTCTCAAGGATTAAAAATTAATTGCCAGTTTTAATAATGGATAAATGAAAAAACTTCTTCTATGCTTAAATGAACTACCATTGATTTTATATACAGAAAATAAATTTTAATTATAAATGATGAAAAGAGCTCGACCCATCCGAAAGAAGTTCTCTAGAGATGGCCGATGCACGATGAAATTACGTTCCCTTCGATAATGTGGCGTGAAGTAGAGAAGATGTTATCTCAGATGTATAGTTCTTCACTTGACCATAACTGAAAATTACGAAGCAATCGATGGTGCTCAGCTATTTTATAGACGGCAGAGATAGGCAGGCCTAAATATAGCGCGATAACATTGACTGCATTGGATTTTATTTACAAGAGTCTTCATAAGGACAAAATCCAATTTGGTCGAGATTATATAAATAATTATTTATGAGAGAAAGATTAAATATAATAATTTGGAATACAATTAATTTGCATAGCTAAGTTTTAGAGTTATATATTATAGCAAAACCAAAACAATTCTAGGAAATTAATCTTTTCCTCCATTTTTATGGCTTGTTCATCAAGAGTTAGATTATTGTGATTCTTTTACAACCGGCCTTTATTACCAACTGAAGCTTTCAATACTGCCAACCATTTCGTAATTTAAATCATGAAGATACAAGGATGTCGACATTTGAATTTCTTATTACCTTGAATAAATAAATAATTCGTCCCATCACTGCTTTCGCATTCACAACAATATGCTGATGAAAAATTATTGGACAAAGAAACAAAATATCACGAAATATATTTACAATTGTTTGATTGCTATATTTTCTGACTATATATTTTAATGAAACCAATAACTTAAATATTTTGAATCACTGTTTTATTCATGAATCAATCATGTTTTAATTTCTTACAAAAACAATTTTTTGTTTAAAAATTGTTGCAAAATTTCTTATCACTAATTTGTTTCAACTGGTGATAAGAAATCAATTTGTTCCAAATCACTTTTCCTACCTCACACCCCCTTCAACTTATGTAGATTTCTCTCGGAGGGTGGAGACCAAATACAGACTTTATTGTGTACTTAATGAAGAAAAATTGGCGTTTACTTGAGGAGAGTCAAATAAGGAAGAGACAAAAGCCTTCGATGTTTCACGTACAAATCTTGTTCTGTTTCTCAGCTTGTGGTGTTTGGTTCTCTATTTTCCATGAGTTCTCTTTAAACTGAAGTGTTTTGCTTCAACATAATGAGTAAATTGACCTTTAACCCCGGAAGTGAACATGGGAGGAATGGCCGAAATAGTTTTTTTAACTCGGCACACATTAACTTCCGGAGGTTTTCCAACCGATAAACTGAATGACCCACCGAGGACCCCAATTCCACAGAGAGATTTGAGGTATTCATTATGCTAAGTGGAAGCTTTTGTTGAGATAAAAGGAATTAAAACTGCCACCGTAGAAAGTGAAAGGAGTTCATGCTGAAGAATATTCAAGAATTTTATTCACACATTCTTTTAAATGCTAATGAACTGTGAATATTTATCGTATTTTCAAAAACTTCCATTTACCCGAATATTTAATAAAACTCTATATGTATAACTTTTGCTTGGTTTTTAAATTTTATCACATAACTTCTTCCAGTTGAAGAATATTGTATTGAGAACGCCTATTAACATTAAATTTTCCGTCTTATCTAACCTCATTCTGTTATAATATGTTATGTATAAGATTATATATTTGATTTTATTCATAATATCCATTGTACATATAAAATTTATGTGTATAAAATTTATTAAGATACCTAGTCCTGTCAAAGACCATAGTGTTGAAAGAATATATTCATAAATATATATCCTCATACTAGTGGGGCTTGGATAGAAATCTGCAGAACCTCTTACTTATAGCGATTAATTTTATTAAAATATGCATAACATGGTTATGCATGATTAGCATGAAATTTAGGCATGGTGAATTAAATTGTGCATAATTAACTGAATAGTGATAACTATGCACTAATTTTACAGAAATCATTTACAATTATGCTAAGTTGTGCATAGCAAAGTTATAATAGCTATAAAGTATTAAAAATTAAATGTTTTGCTGTTTCATGTGCTTAGAATAGTCCTTCATTAACCATTTTCAAGATTATATAATGTCTATATAGGTTATAAAAGATGTTCCCCATGAAATTCTCAGAAGTACACGTGAAAGAAAAATACCTATGATACGGACTATGATCCCTTCCAAAAAGTAATGCAGCACATGCAGCGATGTGTGATGCTTTCAATTATGCCATCTATTAAGAAGTACAAGTCATTGCTCGCTTCCCAAGCAGTTAAAAGTGTGGATAGTGTCCTTAAAGGAGGGATTGACAACAGCTATACGTTGTCCTAAAGCATCCCAAACATGCTCGATTGGGTTAGTCCTGTGATCGATCTGGCCACAACATGCACTCAATTGTTTCCTGATCAAGATAAGCATTCACTATGTGAGCGCTGCGTAGTCTCGCATTATTATCTCATAGCACGAAAGCATCACCTATTGTCCCGGCATATGAGATGCATATAAGCATCCAGGATATCATCTCTATACGTGTGAGTAATTACCTTTCCACGGGAGAACATATGGATGTATGTGTTTCTACTCAAAGTGATACCACTCCAAACATAGACGCTGGATGATCCGTATGCATCTGTTTCATGGATGTTTGATGGATGAAAACGGGTTCCACATTCTTTCCAAGAGAAAATGTGCCTACAATAGCTTTCGAGGATAAACCTGGATTCATTTCTAAAAAGAACTGTCCTCTATTGATCACGCTTCCAGTGAACATGTTGACGTTCCCATTGGAAACATTCTTTCCTATTGTGAAGCGTGAGTAGGACGCAAATGACTAGTCGCTTCGCATGAAGACCACGTTCGTGAAGCCTTAGACGCATGGTTGATCCGGATACCAACCTTCCGAAGATAGAAGCGAGAAAATATTTGAATTCAGTCAGAGTTGCAATTCTATTCCTTCCACGCGCAAAATAATAAATATCAGTCATCATCACTGTGGTAGCAAGTGGCAGTCCTAGGCTGAGCTTCCTGAATGCTGAATCCGTGGTTAGAAATTATTCCCAAAGTCAATGAATCATAGACGGACTCACATTAACCAATCTAGTCACTTCTGTCTGAATTTGTCCTGCCTCTGGTCTCCCAGTAACTTGCTATCAAAATTGTTCAGTCAAATGATGGCTGAAGGCCATTGTTACAATTTCCCTTTACCGGATTTCTAATCTCAGACACACAGCGACAATTGTCACCTTGCTCAGAGACATCTATTTTTATGCTCTTCACAAATGACGTATTTTGACAGCAGCGACACCATTTTATAAAATGTCATATTGCTCAGTTGCTTTTATTTATCAACATATTCAAAGATAGACTTATTTTTAGGATAAAAATTGCTATTTTTGTTCTTTAATTTTTAGTAACCCGCGGATATATTTTATCCTTCAAAAATTAAATAACTAGGATGGAAAAATAGAATAAAAATATAAAAATGGAAATAACTAGAAAACGAATTTTTTTTCTTTATGTGTAACTGATATGCGCATCCTCTCTTAGAAGTATTAAGTCTCATAAAAAAATATTACTCCTAAAATTAAATTTATTTAGAATAATTTTCACATGTTTTTCTAATAATCCTTTTTTTGACATGAGGGCCGATTCCAATAGTACTAATAGCTTAAAGTAGTTTAAGTCCAAATAGCTTTTAATATTACATAAATAGATCTTATGTGCCAAAAGTATTCTTACAGTGACAACCAAATTAAACCAAGTAAGTTATTCTTTCCACAGAAAACGAAAATATTTAATGATTTAGAATTCCAAAAAGAAAAATATTTAATGGTTTAAAATTCCAAAATTCATTACAGAAAATAGGGTATCTTAATTTGTAAACCATTATCAATCATATGGAAAGAATTCAAATATCAAATGTAAATACCTCATTTCTAACTTTTGGTTCATTGTTCAACCATGATTACAATCGACTTCGGAACTTTTTAATGCAAGGAGCACTTATCCCACCACTAATCCATATATTGTTATTGCAAAATTAACTACAAAAGTACTACTACAACAATAATTTTACATTATTCTTTTATTCATGAATTTAACTGAAATTACTTGTTAGTTTTCAAATATATACTTATAAAATACTTTTTTAAAAGTGTAATTGTTATGCAGAAATCATGATTTTTATCATAAAAAATAATTATAAGAAAAGTTTGAAATTTGATCATTATCATTTGTCACAATACTTATGAAAATAAATAAAGATGACATATATGTTAATCTTCGAGATTAGAAGCAAAAGGGAAAGCTTTTCCCATAACTTTTCAGATTTTATAATCAGTTCCTTTTTTTGATAACACTTTACTTTTTGATATTCACACATGTATTTTTTAAGATATCAAATGTCATTAGAACATGTAAAAGATTGTATATGATTTGCTGCGAATCTTTTAAATTATAGTAAAAATATAGCATATGATATAGCAAGCAAAATTTCATTTTATCACACGATGATGGATAACTTTGTTAAGAATATTTGATTTTATCAGCAAAAACAAAGTTAATATATTTATAAGTAATATAACGATAATAAGAAAACATTGTAATTATTTTCAGATCTTTTAAACTTACCAATCCATTGAAGCTAAACTAGAATTTCTTTTTTTTAACAGGTCAATTGTATTAGATAAATCGCTGCACAACTTTACTTTTTTTTGATAATTAAACATTTTTTTTATCATCTTTTAAAGCATTTTCACCGTTTCAGTGGAAAAAAAGTACTTTTATTAGCAAAAGTACCATTGCTCTGCTTGTATTCAATTTTTAAGAGACAGTTCGTTACATGAATAATGGTCTTTTTTCAATTTTACTGAGGAAAAAAATCTGACTGTCTCGCTAAATGATTATCGAGCACTTGGTTAGTAAGGAAATGTGTAAATGAAAGTAAAAATTGACATAATTTTCGAGTGTAGAGACCGAGCTAATGCCTGCGTAGTATCCCCCTTATTTTGTTATATAATTGCCCACGCTGTACTCTTCCACAATCGGGACATGATGTTCTATAATAAAAGCCTTTTTAACTTATATATTAAAGAGGGAAGATGTTACTTGAAAATAAAATTATCGCGTATTAATAAAATTCGATACCTACATAACTTGTGATTATTGAATGCCAATCATTTCAGTCTACTATAATAGAATGCTGGTTTAAAAAAACCACAATACTAAAAAATAAAAGTATCACAGTGGTAACACAAAGAGGGAAGACGTATTGCTCTTGTGCCCAGAGGGTTATGATTTCGATACTTGAATCCGAAATGTATCATAATGAATGTGCCTATACTCTTTAAAAATTCCTTAATGTCAAATTCTTTAATGTAAAATTTTTAAGTGGAGGGTAACAACTCAAATGTTGATTTCATCTCTTCAATATGGTTCAAAATGACGAAATGGCTTGTTCGTTTGAGGAATTACGTGCTAATTATCTGTATCATTAAACCACGTGAAGAGTCACTCTTGGTCCATTAGAAAGCTCATTTCTTCAGTTTCCTTCTAGGGGTTAGGTCCATGAGTAGTTTCTATGTCTATTCCATTCAATTATGGCTTAGCAAAATACCAAGATGAAGTTCAAAGGCGTGCTGTTAATGGAGGGAGATTGTCTTCATTTCTACAAGTGCAGCCAGCTAAAGAGGCCAAGATGGAATCGATGATATTTGGTCCTGTTGAGAAGAGAATTTCATTTCTACTTCCTAACGAATCCTCCTAACAGTAGGAACTAACTCATAATTTAGCCCCCTGTTGCCATTCGTCCAATCTTTTTGCCAGAAATACGTTAAATAAAAACAAAATCAAAAGTCATTTTTAAGTAAAAAATAAATATATATATTTTGTATGTTGGGATTCTTGTTATAATACCACAAAACGAGAAAATAAAATAATGAAGAAAGGTATTTTTAATTTTATTTTTGATGAATTTAAAGACATTTTAGCGAAAATTATTACAAGGAATTGTACGTTACGTGAAGCTTTCGAAACTGATTTTTTTATCCAAGTAAAGAAAATCCGCTTATATTATTCCAAGATATACATTTTGATTTAAACTATGACAGCCTTTTTGCAATTTGTTCATTTGCGGAAGATCAAAAGGAATATATATTAAATTCTTTTTTTTATAATAAACTACTTTAAAATAATTATGAAAATT
Source organism: Latrodectus geometricus (assembly GCA_026290005.1). NCBI lineage: Eukaryota > Metazoa > Arthropoda > Arachnida > Araneae > Theridiidae > Latrodectus > Latrodectus geometricus. The sequence goes on from JAPDSC010048090.1 coordinate 50,163, forward strand.
TATAGCCAATTAAAATCCTCTCACCTAAAAAATACGATTCTTCGCAATTTTGAGAAAATTTTTGTTTGATATTTTTCATCAATTTTACATAAAGAATATAGTTAAAACATAATATTACTCACGATGAATGATGATTTATACGTGATAAAAATTTCATAACAATGACATACATTGTGGAGTAAATTTTTTCATTATGAATTAAGGTATATGATATTAGATGACTATATATAATGAAGTTATAGTAGTTTATTACATTAAAAGTGACATTAAAGATTAAATTAAAGTAAAAGTAAAGTTTAAATTTCAACTAACTTTCAATGTTTGGGTTTTTTTCAACAATATAAAATTATTCACATTTAAAACAATTGATTCAAAATTTTCATTGTTTTAAATATTATTTTTTTAAGCAAAAATATTTGTTTTTTAAAATTAAAATAAAATTAGGATGATATCGAACGCTTTTGTCATTTTGTAACACATTCAAGTGACTAACTCGATATTTGTCACCTGAATTAACTTTTTTTTACAAACTACCGCATTACGGGAAGGAAAATAGACCTGGAATATTTAAAAAGTATGTTTACTCGAAAGAATAATCTTCAACTTTATCAGATGTATCACCAGCTATCTTCTGGTTACAAGACCGAATAATTTTTACTCTAGTTAGTATCCAGAAAACGGAACTTATTGCATTTATATCACATTAGAATAGCCCTTTAGACAACGTAAGATACATTAAATGCATTTGGAAATAATGCTACATCATTTGTCTGACTTTATCAAATAAAATTCTAAATTATCACACTTGTTCATAGAGCGATTATCACAAAGGAGGAAACCAGGAAAACTTCAAGCATGCAGCTTGACATGTATATGATGTGGACAAAAAAATAACAATTTGGCTACAAATATCTATTTTTAATATTTTTTCTATTAATAAAACCTTGTTTTTTTACTGCAAGGTCGTGATAAGTGTTGAAGTCGATAATTTAAAAAATACAAAAAGCAGTTATTTAATACTGTAGTATATCTTAAAGACATGATTTGTTGTCAATAATGAAAGGACAGCGAACTACTTGAAGATATCTTTATTTTGTCATTATTGTCCGATGGAGGCGCATCTTTTTCTTTCGCGTCTCAGATGACACGGTGGCTGAAATGCGTGATACTGCTCCTGCCGCAAACACGCAGGGAAGCAGCGACTCGTGAAATGGGTCTCATTCTGCCACACTCGAGAGCCACTTTCACTGCTGGCCACGTGACCGCGCCGGCTGGCGATTCTCCTTCGGACACCTTCCCGGAAGTGGACACTCGTCTACTGCCCTCTTTCTCCTCCAACCCTCCGTTCTTCTGAAATGAAAAAGATTAGAAAAAGGTTATATCATTTCTTTCACTCTCGCTGTCACACCTTTCTGAGTGGAGCGTAACTCGACCGTTAAGAATAATATTTCCGATTGATGAACGAAACCGTTAAATGACGTCTGTGGTGTTGCATTGCTTATAGATAATTTTTCGGGATTCTCTCATGCATACTTTTCTTTTTGAAATGTAGTTCATCTTAATAGGCATTACCATCTAGAAAGAAGGTCGAAATGTCTCACATGTTTCGGTTTTAAATGTCTTATAAAAGCTTTTTGCTATTGGGTTGTCATCTGCCAGGTAGCAAAACTTTCATATCTGGGCTTATCATAATATGACTATAAAACTGTATACGTCTAACGGCCGTATTCACCAACCAGAGTTATACGAGGTTTCAGAGTAAAGGGCGAGTTAAGTCATGAAACGTTATTCACCACGACAAAAACAGCGAATAACTCGCCTATATGTAACCCTAGAATAACCCTATGATTTCGGAGTGTTAGCGCCGAGTCAGCAAACAATGGCGGACTTAAGCGATATGCTTGTTGACATTGATGTGCAAGACTGCTAGCCAATCAGAAGCCGTCTTACATGTCGTGTTCGGTTAACCCCAAAATTGTTTTACACGGGAATTTTCCCACTTCGTGAATAAGAATCGGCGAGTCATGCTAGTGTTGAGTTATATCCGAGATGGGCTACACTCAAGTTAATTCGTGTTTAGTGAATACGGCCGTATGTAGAAGGTACCTGATTCCACCCCAATCACTCTAGAGTTGCAGGATATGGTTGTTGTGTTTGTTCTTTCTGCATGTACATTTGCAGGGTGGGCGTTAGGAAGTTTTCTGGATTTTTCTCTCTGATTTAAAGTCTACTCTTTATTTAAAAAAAAGTCCTTTTCGAAGTAGTATACGTTCATATAAATGTGGACGCTTTCAATGCCTGAACAACTTTAACAGAAATGTGATTCACTACAGAAGTTCAAAATCAGAGTCCCATTGTGAGATATGACACCGTTTAACGGACTTTTTAACTTTATTATTATTGTAAAGTTTTCATAAGAATCTGCAGGAAATATTTTCAGAGACATGTATATTTTACCTCTGTTTCTCACTATCTCCTTATTGTTAAAGAATAGTTTTATCTATTATATATAAAATATATGTATGATTTCCGAAATTTATTTTATTCCTGAAAATCCAGTGTATAGTTTAGCTAAACATGCACAAATTTTCATAAGTTCATAAATTTAGGTTAATCTGCTTACACGAAGCCTTGAAAACAAATTTATTTTCTTTAAATTAATTTATATAATCTTTATGTTGGGCCTTATGTATGTATTAGTTATAGAAATAAATTTTTTTCGGAGCCTATTGATAAATATTTATGAAAAAAAGTTTATTTTTACTTGTTGCCATTCGATGATAGGAATTTTTTTCTGCGGATTGAAAGAATTAAATGAATATCGATAACTTTTTAACACCTTATATTGGATAAACTAACAACCATGAACTGTTGTTAGTCATTTGAAATTTACCGAGTCTTTCCTCCTAGAACACTTATCAAAATACGGTGAGATGGATTGCCATGCAGAAAGTGAGAAAACTCTTATGCACCCACTCCGATAAACGTACTTTCAGAAAGTCTAAATACTAAATCCTTTACCATTTTGTTCGACAGTGCCTGGGATAAGAGCAGGAGTTCTTTTTCCTAGAAGCTCTTAAGTTTTCCAAATTCCCTACTTTATTATATATCAATACGATCCAGTGTTTACAAAGAGTCCCCTTAGTATTGGAGACTAAATACACTGAAAGGAAAAGGAGCTCCTGTTATTACCGGGAAATTTTACAAGTTCCGGGAAGTTTCGGTAATGTAAACAGTCAAAGACTGTCATGCTGAGAGAATCTATGTTTGTTTATCTTTTCGAAGTTCTAATACTCCGGCATTGATATAACCTGGAGAGGAAGGTGCCAACTCCAGAGTCAAACTTTTCACTCTGCCGCGTGCCGAAATGTCGAAGTTGATGGCTTTGGTTCGATTGGTAGAAATATACAGCTGGAAACGTATTGCAATACCCTAACCTAACAATCTTCAAGAAGACAAGCTGGACTGTCAGCTCAATAGTTATAGTTCAACAATCAATTCTTTTCTAGAACTTGGATAGTTGTAGTGGTTGGGTAACCCTTTTGAAAGCCACGAATTCACTCCTGTAACAAAATATGACTTTAGAGTACAAACCAAATCTAGAATGTAAATAAACATGTAATGTCCAAAATATCTTTCATTTGTTCAATTATCTACCATGTGTTTGGTATCAAATATATTGACTATATACGGTGGATAAACTAATATCCGAAAACAGTATGTGATTTTATAATATCCACAGCATATAATTGCTTTATGGAGTTTTCCTTAGTGGTGAGCTGAAATGCTGTGTCTTATGTAAAGAAACACTGAAAACTCTTAATTTCCCTCCAAAAAGACGTAATCATCGCAGCTCATATCTCCTGTTCAGCAGTGGCTAGAATCGAACCCGATACCTTGCTTTCTGAACAGAGCAGTTTTACATCTAGACAACGATAAGTCGAACAAAAGCTTAATGTAAAATAATTATCCGAGTTTGATAAAAAACATATATCGCATATAGAAAATATTTCTATATTTTACTATCTCAATTTGTCTTACTAAATTGGAAATATCCTTATATAAAAAATATGATACCTTTATAAAACTAAATTGAAAATATCTTCTAAATTACCATAAACTAAACTGGAAATATTTTTATTTTATAGAAAAATATGAAACAAAATATCTGATAAACAGAATCAATAGGAAAATGCTTCATGCTTCTAATTTTATTTTTTCTAATCCCTGAGAATTTGCCTAAAGCGTGTGAGTTTTAATCAAGTTTGTCTTATTTGTATACAACATCATTACGTGAAAAGCAAGGACTTCGTTTGACAGAAAAATGTCAACTAACACAACAAGTTACTAATCTTGTTTTTTAAATATTGAGAGCAACTTAACAGGCATTGAAAAATAGTTTCTTATATAATTTACCTTGAACATTAAAATTTTAACAATTCAAGAGATTTCCACGAGTCAGTTTTTGCTTCATCAGAATAGTTTTTGTTTTTGGTGCCCTAAATACTAATTTAGAGTGTGTTGTTTCTCTCAGCAGTATAATAAATTACATTATTCACTTTTCAAAGACAAAAACTATTGGGAATTTCGATATCGATAAAATGATTTCTATCTTAAAATTATTTGTAAAATAAAAAAATTTTTCTTAAAAGTTAATTTCATCTCTAGAAAGAAATGATATATATGTGTACATTTTAAACTATACGTTTCCGTCATTAAAGGTACCTTAGTGGATAAAAGTAAATGATTTATGAAAATTTTTATTGTGTAAGCATAATTACATATATTTATAATCACTTTTATTATATTTATGTCTATTTAAATATTTTATTACTATACATATATATTAAACTAAATTCAGTGGCATGACAACCCCATAGGGACAAATGCATAGCCTAACGTGAACCCTCCCCCTAGTGTTATATATATTAGGTTGGGGAAAAAGAAATCCTTTATTTTTACGTGAACTTTATGTAACTTCTTTTGGATTCGCTTTGTAAAAAGGTTTAAAACAGCTTTCATGTAGATTTTTTGGTTTTGCGCGTTACTACTGCTGACATGCGGTTATCTTCGATCATTTTTGATATTTTATAGACATTTTCGACGATGGACATTTATAGACATTTTCGACGATCCACATGCGAGGTGCATCTCTAACATCAAAAAATACCCGAACGGAATCGATGAAACAAAAATTGTACGTAACTGGTTGTTACAGTCTTATATAGGAGGACAAACACCTTTCACAATTTTAGCCACCCGACTATCTTTTTCACCGTTACAAGAGAAAACGAAAATGTACCGAATTTTCTGTTTGTTGTCTTCCATTTTTACAACCTTGTACTTGTAACTGAATTAATCAAACAAAAAATTGCAAGAGGATATTTTAGTGTCAAATGTCACCTTTCCAACGAGCATAAATCTGAAATTGTTTGATAGATA
>JAPDSC010048092.1:0-30973 GCA_026290005.1 Latrodectus geometricus
ATTTTATTTACTTGTTAAAATGATTTATTAAGGTTTAGTAGAAAATTAACAAAAATATATTTTTAGTAAAACTATTTTTGTACAAAACAATATTTTCTCTTAACTTCTCTTTTATTCGCTAAATTTTATAGATAAATGTTTGATTATTTATAAGAGAGAGAGAAGTTTTATGTGATGAAATAACTGATGTCGCGTAGTGATATTTTAAAATTCAAACCTCATTTTAAAATCCTGGTTGGCTTTTATTCGTTAATATTTGATTTAGTATATTAAAATAAAGAGTAAAAGCAAAAATCATTCTTAATTCCCGAATATAAATTCAAGCATAAAAATTATCAAATATTATCAATTTTCTCTTTTTTTTACAATTTGTGCATTCTTAATTGATATTAAATTCGATCTATGAATTGTTTAGTTTCTTATTGAAAGGTAATCAAGCAAATTTAAAAATTTTATTGTTTTGAATATTGTAAAAGATATTTAAATAAAGCTTTGCAAAGCAGTTTAAGTTTTTGTTTTGTGTGATTTTTCTAACAAATTAAATATATCTCTCATTATATTAAAAATTTGGATTTTTTATAACAGATATAATTTTATTTTTATACAAGAACTTAAAAGTATAAAATTTAACTTATTAAAATTTTGAATGATTTTGATAAGTTCAAAGAAACATTATAGACTTAGAACTATTTTTTATTATAATCTACAATTTAATTATTGATTAGAATATTGCAAATAATAACAATAATAACTAATATGCTGTAAACAAAACAACTCGCAGTAATTTCCATTTAAAAGTCGTTATTTTCAATGTTTATTTTTATGCAATATTGCTACATAAAGGTTACAAAGAATACCTGTGTGTAAAAAAGACTTACTCAGAAAAATAAGAATGTTCATTACGACACAAAAAAAATTCAGTCATATTCGAATGATCGCAAAAGAATAAATTCTCTATTTATCTGACCTCTTATAGAGAAACTAGTTTGAAAATTGGAAGAAAATGTTTTTACTGATAATGGTTTTTACTGGTAAAAGTCTGCAAAATGGTTTTGCGTATACTGACAGATTTCAAATTTTATAAATTCGAAAAACACTGAAATAAACTTCATTTTCAATTTTAGAAGCTTTTGTTATTTTCAATTTCTCCAACATGAAATTGTTTTTTAATGCATAATTTCACAAACAAACTACACTGAATATATTTCCTTGTATATGAGGCTATTTTTGAAGTTCCTGATGCATACTTAATTTTTTAAAATTCCTATTTACCAAATGTTAGAAATATTCTTTTCTGCAAAAGCATCTCATTAAAACAAGACCATATCATTTTTCTTCAGCATTAACACACATATATTGGCGCGTAAATTTTACAAAAATTATAAATACCTTAAACCATTTAATTCTCTTAAAGTCACAATAAAAATACGTTTCATTAATCTCTCATCTTCAGAAAGAAAACAACGTCCACTCAATTTCCTTAAAAATCAACCACAAGATACATGTATTTAATTTAGGGGAATAGTGTAGGTCTTCTATCATCATTTAATGTATTTTAGTTCAAAACTCAACCTTCAATTTTGTTGAAAGAGAAGATGAATTATCATGATGGAATATGAATTACCTAACATTTATTTCCTAAGGAATTTCTAGAAGACATTTAGTAGCATATCAGGTAGCAATGGCTACCTGCGGTACTTATAATTGTTTTGATTTCTTTGACAGGTCCTGTATTTCTGAAGAAAATACGGGAATTTTTTTGTCATGGCAGTTTTATTTTCAGCATTATGGAGTAGAATTATCTTTAAGGTAGCTCATTATATGTCAACTACTATTAATAATTAACTTATGACAAATATGTAATCATGATTATAGTTGAGAAAGGAGTACTCTTGAAAATACTTCATGTTAAAAATAAATGTGACTCCTAAGAAATCAAATAAATCATCTGAATGCAGTAGCAAAGATAGATCTACATTTTCAAATTTTAATTATAGGCACTAAAAGCATTCTGCTTGATTTAATCCAAATTCGACATTAAAATGATCAAAAAATCATACTGAGGCAAAGTTTACACGTGAATTCTTATTTAGAATGTATATAATGCTATGCAATTCGTCAGTAAAAAATCATATCCTTATGCAAAATAACTTATTATCTGTATTTTCAAATTCTCAACTGTTAATTTTTTTTTCTACCACTTCTCCTTTGCTGACATCACGTATCTTAAAAATTTCAGATTGTACTTTAAAGTAAATACCTTTATTTTTGCCGTTTTAAAAAATATTTTTCGAACAACATATTTCTAAGAACTGTTTACAAGTTTCGGAAAACAACTGAAGAGAAACGAAACAAAATTGTTTTAGTGTTCATCATAATTATCACTATCAACAAAATACGATGTTGGAAAATAATAAAGAAAGAATAATAAATGGAGCATTTTAAACATAAGCCAATAAAATAAAAAAAAAGGTTATGTAATTACATCTAAATTATCCAACTAACACTCTAATATGGGTATACTGAGTTTACATCATATTTTTTTGTGATGAAAGAGAAGGGTATTTTTTATTCTTTTCCACTATTTTTCATAGTTAATCTTACGTTTGGTTTAAGTAAAGATCTCCAGGTGAAAACATTAGTTAAATTTCAAGATAATAATGATAAGTATAACTTAAAATATTAAAATAACAAGTTTGAAAAATGTCAAATTTTAGCACACAGTTTTTTTAATATAGCTGTAATATTTGAAATATTATAATTACGCAGATTTCATTTATGAATCAAGCGTTACCAACAATGAATAAATGGTTCAAAAATAATACTATAAAAATTGTATGTTTATTATTACTATAATTTCAGCAAGCAATCAAAATATAATGTAAAAGGAATTTATAATAGGAATTAATAATTAAAGGAATCGTATAAGTGTTCAACGCTCACGATTCAACGTGCTACTGATTATGATTCTTTTCACCATCACAAAACTCTTGACTGACATTGATTTAAAAGACATTTGTATTTAATTTTATAATTGGTGGTATCATCTACAGTGTTATCATAGATGGCCCTCTTGGTATCCTTCAGAATAATAGTGCAATGTATTAAGGGACGAATTTCACTTATCTACTGAATCAGATGACCATGACATTCGTATAAGAAAGTCCTGCGCCAGCAGTGTTAATCTGCCTTTGCTTTACAGAGGTATACAATCCACAATGTGATGGTATGCAGTATTATTTTTTAAGATAGCAAGTTGCCCCGAACCATCTGGATACAGTTTTAACAGCTCAGAGATATGCTGATTCCAAATCTGAGACTTTAATGGTATCTCCTCCTGGGACCATTTTCAATAAGGTAATGCCAATCCCCATATGACTCATATACCTATAGACTATCTAATCTATACTTTTGCTTAACCAGCAAGGTCACTTGATCTTTCGTGAATCAAAATCACAAGATTTACTCCAAAATGTCACAGATTTGGAGGAACAATTGAGAGAGCCCAGCAAAATGCATCTGCTGGGTCTCTCAATTGTAATTAAGATATTTAAAATATTCATAATTCCTTACTGGTTTCACCAATGACTGCTTTGAACATTTATTGCAAAATTATTCTTGGTTAAATATTCATATAATCTTAAAAACTTAATTATATATTTATCTAGACATAATCGGTACATATATCGAATTTCAAGAAAAACAATCTCTTTCTTTAAAGTGCTTTTTTTTGTGCAAAAGAATATGATGAGTAAATTTGTAATGATATAAATTCCACTATGAAAAAACTAAAGATTTTTAGAATAAGCAAAATTTTGTTTTAATATTTTAACCATTCATTGTCAGAAAACTAGAAAAAATTATAAATTTAGTTCAAAAAGTTATAAAAATGTAAGTAATAAAATATATTTAGATTATCTTCAAATAATTTTGTTTTGCATGAATCTGCAGAGCTATTAATGGTTAACAGAATTTTTGAAGTTTATTTAAAGTTTCTGATATTATGCATTTAGCACTTCTGATAGCATTTTGAAATATTTAAATGAAATGCTTATAAAAACAGGTCAATATTTAAAAAAATATTTCTTCTAAACGAGCCCTTCACCCATCCTGCGAGATCCTGCTGGGTGACAACAAGACAAATGAGCCGCGAGGGACAGCTCTACACCCTGCAATTCCTCGAACTATATCAATGTCACAGCCTGAGGTCGGGCAGAAAAACAAGAAACTCGACGTCGACAAATGTACCATTGTTAGGAGTGCCGACCCAGGAAACGGGCCTTTTAAAGGAGCGAAAGTTTGTGCGTGAACGGAATAATTCGATAACTTCCTAGATAGTAAGAAGGCATGTAACTGATCACAATCCTCCCCTTGATGGAACGCGATTCTCTATTTCGCAATGTGGATGATGCCATTGACTTCTACTGTCCAAGTTGGGCAATGCAGATGAAACAAATCCGCTGAAGGACAATTAAAGAATTGTTTACCTTATCGATTCCTTTTCCGCAGGCAACAGGACACAATGTGATTTATGGTTATTCAGATGAATCAATACAGCGATTTGAAACTAATGCTCAGATATTTCGGAATGGAAAGCTGATACAATTCTTGATATAAATTTAACCGGTTCAGATTATTAATACTTGAGAAAATAAAAGTTTAACCTTTTTTCTTTGAAACGATGAACCTTTATTCATCGTTAATGACGGCAAATTCCTTTATATACTTCCTCTGGTACAAACGTACAAACATTGGAAGAATAGTTTAATATATAAGTTTTTATGTTATTTCTTCTAAAAAAAAGTTATTGTTTAAATAAAAAACGTCCAATCAGAACTGAAAAGTCTTTATAAGATATTCATCCTTGATTAATAAGATGGTTTTATCAATTATGGTTTTGTAGTGTTAAATCTTCAAGTTGTATTATTTATTTAACTTCATTCTAAAATCTGGGATGAGATCTTAAATTTATGAATGTGAGTACTTGAAGGAAGCAAAATTCATTGGATCATTTCACCCTCAGAAAATGTATAAACAATCGCTCAAAAACCACTTTTCTAGTTTTTCTATTAGTGTGTGAAATAGAAATGAAGATATATCTAATAATATAGATTTTAATCAAATCTAACAAAGGGACGTAAAAAATAAGGAGAATTTTTTAAGTACTCATAATTTTTTGCTGGGATGGAAAAAAATGCCTTTTCAATTAAAAAATTTTTTTCGTATCTTAATATTTAAATGCTATGTATATTACACAATATTGAATAACTTCTTGCTTGATATGCTCTTTGAAACTTTTTTGACTTATAATATTTTTAAGAAATATTTGAAAACTTTAAGTCTCATTTTTTGATTTTATAACGAATAAAGTTAAAGTTTAATCGAACGTTATGAGATATTATAACAAACGTTGTGTGATTAAGATGATAAATATAACCATTAGCTTAAGAAAAACTCTATATGGAATAGGCTTTAGTTTTTAACCAGATTCAACAAGCAGGCTATAGGTCCCGGTTAAGTTTAACTTTCCTGCATAAAAGTTGACAGCAGAGTGGCAAACACACCGATCAACATTATAGAATTTATTTAAAAAAGAAAAAAATACTTAAATTTTATACCGATTCCTTACACATAATTGAAAAAAGTGTATCCATATTCAAGCCACTTATTCCGTGCCTAAATATTGGCAGGAGAGTCTATAGAGGTTTTATTGATTTTTTAGGAGCTATAAGAAAAATGCACACATGACCAAAAGGATCCCTTCAAAACTCTTTCTCAACTTGAGGCATCAAATGTTATTTTACTTTCCTAGAATATTTAATTAAAAATTAGATGAACATCAGTTGCCATGATATTCACTTAAACTTGTGAAATGTGCTTATTACATTTATAAATATTAATTTTTTTAGTTAAAACATATTACAAATTATTTTATTGCTTTAAATTTAATTAGTCAGTTGCTTTCTAAATTCATAATAGTTTTAAATAGAATTTTTTAGCTACTGGTTAATATGTTCATTTTTAACTAATTCTTAATAATTATAATTAATAGAATTCCTAATAAAGATACATTAAAAATAATTATATTAAAAATAAATTTATTTGATAGTTCTTAATAGTATTTAATTAAAAATATGCATAAAACTAAAAGCAAACCTGGAAATAATCTAAAACTAAAGACATAGTTTTCCTGAACCCCTTTATTCTAAAAATTCGATGGGGAACCATCGAATTTTTAGAAGGAAGGGTATTTTTAGAGTAGTTTGGGTAAAGGTAAACTAAAAGCTAAAATCTTATCGAAATTTTTTTAATTATTTATACTATAAAATTTATCAACATATATACTCGAGATAACTGTAAAAAACATTTTTAACCAGCAGAAGAAGATTTTGAAAAGGTTATTATATTCATATTTGTCCTTAAAATGTTATTTTTTTAACAGAATTAGAAAATACATTAGAAAAATATAGGTACTTAAATCATACTCGAGTGAATAAATAGTATATATCTGAAGCATAATATATACCTGAAAAATACTTTTAAATATTTGCTTTTGATTTCAATGATTGTGGTGGAATAAAATTATTTATTGTGGTAAAATTTAAAAGTTTTGTTCAAAGAACTGGGATGTTAAATTCAAACTTTATAGGAAATAATTTCAACATTTTTAAAATTATAAATTTAATTTCTTATTAAACATAAAATTAAAGTATTTGTGATCTTGTAATCACCAGCATATTCGTTCATGATATCACTAACTACCTATTTTTAATATTTTAAATAAAATATTTTCTTAAAGAAAAAAGAAATTACCACTATTTATTTTAAAAATAACCATTTTAAGAATTGTTCACCTAAATTTCAGGGAATAATCAGATTTAAAGAGATAATTTTCTAATTTTATTTAAAAAATATCTCTCGTTAAAAAATGTTTAAAGAAACACATTTTGTAAGCATATCTGTGTTATGATACATTTTTAAAAGGCAGCACAATTGTGTTTTTCTGGACAAGACCAGGAAGCTGGTGGCGTGCGGAGGCTGAAGCACTCGTTTGAGGCAGAGGAGAAAGTGACCGGATAAGGATCTTACGACAACGACGGGATGAATGGTCTGAGGGAGATAAGCTGGCCATCACGATAGCCCCGCGACGTTAATAGACCCACTCCATTCCACTTTACAAGTTTCACGTTTATGAAGTACCTCGACGGAGATTTATTCACGATAACTGCGGAAAGAAATGAATAGATTCCGCAGAGAATGTAAGAGAAAAGGGGGAGTGAGGGAAGATTGCAAATGAAAATGGATTTCATCTCAGGATGGCTTCATTTTAGGATATTTACGAGACGAAATAGAGATGTTATAAAGAGTGTTTGTTCCTGACAGCTTTGTTCAAATTGAGATGTAAGATTCCCTTTTATTCGTTTCAGCACCCTGGCTTTCATATATCACGGATGTACTTTTTTATGCTCAAAATAAAAATACAAATAAGAAATGTTTCAGATGTTGAAGAAGGCAACTTCCCAGTTCATTAAAATACTACACGTTTGCAGAATAAACAACCTTCAGTGTTAAATTTTATAATGTTTCCACGCATATTGTTAAAGAGTTTCATGTTACTCTTTTATTTTTCTTTCATCTATTTTTATTGTACATTATATAGTTTTCATATTTTGCTTCTTGCTGTCTAAAAATAGTCAAAATTTTAATAATAGTTTTAGTTTCACGATTCAACATCTATTTTACTGAGTTGAAATCAAAGTGATTGTTTCTTCTTTAATTATTATCATCAAACATTCTCACTATTAGATAATATACATTTCTTTCATATGTCGTCGATTTCTTTTAAGGATTGGGTAATTACTTATTGAATTAATAGAAGAGTAAAATTTTATTCATGCATTTTTTAAAATGCTCTCGTTTCTTTATTTCTCTTTGAAAAAAATTAAATTTCTCATAAAAATAAAAGTTATTGCAATTACTCAAAGTATAACATCAATGTTAGGTAATATGACTAGGGTCTCAAAAGTATAATACCACTAAGTCCATTTACCTCACCATCATAGAAAAAATCATAGCCATTGGTTCCTCATTTTGGATACTTACACTCAGTGCAAAAAAAGGGTCAAATCTCTAGCCCACATCTCTACTTCACCCTCTTCATAACGAGAAAAACAACAACTCAGCAATAACAGCGAGTACTACTAGATACTACATCTAGAGCAGCTACGACTGTGTGTGTAAAGAAACTTCAACTGTAAAGAAAAAATAAGACCACTTTTTCTCAAAATTTTGTTTTAAAAATTTTTTTTTTTCGAAATTTAGAAGTTCTCGCTCATTTTATTTTTCAACACTAGCATTTGGCACATGATGAATTCGAGTGAAAATTACAATTCTTAAAAGTTCCACTTCGTATGTGAATTTGAAATGAAATATTCCTGCTGGAACTGCGTATTGAACCCAGAATCTGTAGCACTGAAAGCTAAAATGCAATCATTTAATTGTCAGCTCAGCTACTTTCAGGAAAGTAAGAATACAATGCAAATGTTTATGCTTATAATGAGACGACATGTTGTTCTCTTGAGAAAGATGTTGAATTAAACAACATCATTTAAAAGCTATTTGAGGTTTAGAAAACATTGCACAAGTTGATTTAAATACTTCTAAATGTTAGATAATAATTAATAAAAATTAAGGAAAAGAACAGTAACATATTTTTATACGTTTTATAATTTTATTTTATAATGCAAATATGGAAAAGAATAACTCAATCTCTAATTCATAATTGATAATATTTAAATCAATTTACGAAATCACTGAATTTATATTCACAAAATATGGGAAATTATTTCTTCCCAAAATACGAGACAGCCAACAAGCAACCTATATTAACATTTCCCTATCAACCATGCTTGCACAACTTGTGAATTATTTACGCATTCCTACATTAGTACACCCCACCTGTTGTACACACACATTTTGCATATCTAAAATCCTAAGCAAGGAAGTGGAGACTTCCTGCTTCTCATACTGTGCAAGAGACAGAGACGTGTGATGGTGCTTTCGTGATAGACAAATCGCAGTTTATTCATTTGGCGGGTGTCACTGTTTCCTTCTTTAAGCCTTTACAGTGTCATAAGAAGTTTCGCTACGGGTGGGCCTCTCTATCACGATTCCCTTGGCGTAATGGCCCTCATTCGCACAATGGGCCAGTACGTAATGGTTTCACTTACCTTTGAGAATCCAGGGGAGATGTTATGGTATCGCTCGAGACCCGTTTTAATTGCCACTGTCCGGCGAAGATGGGCGTGGCTTTTGCACATTTGGCGAAGTGATAAAAATTCTTCTCTCATCCGCAGGGGACAGTTTTTGATAGTTGTTTCGTGGAATTATGTTGAGTACATCATTGTTGACGAGGCATTTATTCAATTTAAGCAATTAGGAGAATGTGTAAAGCCTCTGCATTTGTCAAATGGGCAATAAAAACTGCTAATTATCGTTTTACAAGTGCTTAATAAGCAATACTTAGATGAATTATTTGGAAGAGATTGTATTCAAATTAGGACTCGTTAGCATTGATAAATAGAATTTTTTTTTTCAATCTTAAGAGAGCGTAGTCGCGAAAAAATTTAATGATATTTTAGAACATAAAATTTTTATTAATAAATTTCTCCAAGAATTTTAATTCATATACAAGTGGTAACTATAAACTCGGTACATAATTGCCTTACATCAACTTTAAATAATGAATTTTAAATAACATTCAATTTAAATAGCATATATTATGATATATAAAATGCAATATACACTATTTTTTTACGATATTAATTATTATACGATAGTTACTTATGAAGATATAAAAAAATTTAGGATGAATTTATGAATTATTTTTTGAACTATCTAATTCAATTTAAAAGTATTTTTAATCATAAGAAGTTTAATAGTAGGAATTTTTGTGTAAAAATTGTAATAATCAAATATACTAAGGTTATTCACATAAGAAAATGAATTATAGTTTTGACATTCCATAATTTTTTTCTTAGTTTTTCTATTAATCGTCCGGAACATTTTTATGTGGTAAGATTTTATGTTTGTGAATTTTCTCCAGACTGGGATGTGTCTTCAAATGAATTATTAGTTCAGTTGTCATGGTTTATGAGTTCTTGAAATGCTGTGATTCTTAAATTCTTTAACCTTCGTCAACAAAAAGTATTTGGTCTCTATATTCTTTTATTATTGTTCAAAGAGACTTTTGGTAAATTAAACAATAATAAATTAATTAATCATAATACATATGATTTATCTTGTTCCTTTTAAAAAAGACATCGTAACACATATGCTACATGGAATTATATAAAAAAATAATTGGCAGGGAAACCACATTTTTTTGTAAATGAATTATTCAAATTTTTTATGTTGTCATAAATTCAAATAATTTTTTTAAAAATAAACTTGGACCTTAGATCGTTATTTTCATGACTATACAGCTCCAAATACAAACTTAACTAAAAAAAAGATTGTCGTAATTAGAAAAAATTGGTGTTTACTAAAATCTTAATCTATTAGTGGAATGTGGAAATTGAAGAGAAAGATCAGGGGCATTAAATTCACAACTTCAATGTACTTAAATGGCGTGATTTACTTGGTACTCTCTTTTTTTAGAGATTTCTTTCGACTAAAAACAGGCAAGTGGTAATTAAAGATTTTAGCATAAAAATGTATATTAGAATTTGATGAAAATATTTTATATATTTTAATTTTCCGATTTTATGGAATTTTTTGCTACGAAAAATAACCTTTTCATTCTGATATCTAATTTTGAAAAAATATAGCAATGTGGTAAAACTAATTATTTATTTGAGAAAATGTTTGCAAATCTCAAACGTTATTTCACGCTTTGTGCATTTTAAGAAAGAGTTTTATATGTCAGGCAAACAAAGCAAATAATTTTTCCAGAAACATGTGACCTCTTCAGTATTCGATTGCATGCCAGTGTGTTGATGAATTTAAATCGAAAGGACAACAAGTTTCATAACAATTAAAAAGTCTATAATATGTGTCATTAGTCTATTCTGTTTCAAAAATAAATATTGATAGATTCCTGAACTTACATTCTCTCAAGGCTCTTACATCCTTGTTGAATATTTCTCGACCTCAATGTGCTTCCTTCTGGATATTCAATGATGGTAGGGGATTACAGTTCGCTGGTTAGGCTTTGAATGCTTCTTTTCTGATACAAAAATTATATGTATGTTCGTTTAATATAATTTCCTCTGGTGTTTTAAAGTTCTTTCTAAAGTCTTTTAGATATTTTACAAACTGACGAGATTTCTAAACATATACTACCAAGTAATACGCAATAAAAATAAAATACTCCTATACATTAGGTAAAATTATTTGTTACAAAAACACATAGAACCATTTGGGTTCAGTCATTCTATATGTTAATGGTTTCATTTTATTCTATATTTAATGAATTAATGATTTTTTACTATATAATAAATATATTTAAAAATATCTCATATGACCTTCTAAACTAATTATAATTGCCCCATAGTAGCAATAATCAAAATTTCAAAATATTTGTCTAATTTAATACTATAAACACACTATTATTCTAGTCACGTAGCGTATACTACTGTTATTGGTCTGCTTCACATGGAATTAATATGAATGTGTGGTTCTTGCTTTTTTTTTAACTTAAGATACGAACTGCAAAAATCTTTCATAATAATTCTTATAATGTTTATCGTGAAGTCTAAAACAATAACTTTCAATTCTGAGTTTTGAATAAAGCCAGCACCCGCTTGTTATATACTGGCAAAAAATAATATTATAGAAATAGTAATTATTATATTTATTATTTAGTAATTAAAATAACATTTACATAAGCACATTCATTTTTTAAAGAACAATCAGATTAGTGAGTAAAATACTAAAATCTAACTTTTTGAACATAACGGCGGCTTAAATACTGAATTGGGAATTGACAAGTGAGTGTATGATTTAATTAAATATCTATCCAAATTAAACTTCTCTCCCGAAATGACTTATTTTATTTATATAAAGGTCTTTCACTACCAGATTTGATATAAAATATTGATCATTTTATGTTAAATGCATCTGAAAAATTGATTTGCTCGATTTAAGCATTTAATACTATGATATGTTTGAATGTACTTATTTTCAGTAATTCTAAAAAAATCCATATTAGTTTAAATTGTTAACAAAGTATAGGCAGATGCCTACGATATTCTTCTAGTACATTTATCTCCAAAGCATTGATTTGCATATAATCATGAATGCAATAGATTTATCGGTGAAATAATGTCATTTGATTAAATTAATTTTTTTCATTAATTGTTAGCACAATTGGTATTTTAATCTTCTTATAAGACCTTCAAGAATTGGGTGACTCTTCTGTAGCTCGTAACTACGCCTTACTTCAAATTTATGAGAAACACGCCACTTACCAAATAGTAGTTAATTAATTGGAATACCATTATTAAGTAGAATATTTTTGGTCTATTTATTTGTATTTTGATGTTATTTAAGTTATTAAAAATATATAGATTCTACTTAATTGATTATAAATAATATTTTTATAAATTTTAGTAGGAACATATATTAGAATTGCAAAAAAAATTAATTTATTTACATCAAAATAGAAATAATTTGTTTTGTTGTAAATATCTGTGTATGCATAGTTTTTACTACAGTAATTAAAATATCTAAAAATTCAGTTTTTAAATTATCATTATTTGTTTTAATTAGTTTTAACTTCTCTGGATAAATGTCCAAATAAACTTTATCAAATATTTAAAAGCTTGAAATTAAAAAATTTAAATGGTATTAATTATATTTGAATGGTCTCATCTTATTGCTTGATTGTATTTTTGTATTTGTTTCAAATATATATATTCTTCTTAGTAACACAAAATGCACAAAGTTTGTACATATATGCTAATGCACTTAATAATTATGTTTTCTATGAATTACTAAAAATAATTTGTAAATTTTAATTTTTCGTTATTATTAATATTAAAAAAGAATACGAAATTAAGAAAGAAAAATTAAGTACGAAATTTTTAATTAAGATTTATATATTATTGTAAAAAATTATAATAAAAAGTGATTTACAAAACTAATATTCTTACACCAAAACTAAATTTTGAGTTATTTTTTTTTTCCTTAAAATCTATTTTTAGGCTAGAAGAAAATGAAATGTACCCTCAGAAGCTCTAACTAGGACGTTGTCGAATATTTCATATTTACAATTGTTTCATTTTATTCATGTATTTCTTTCCAGTAATAAATCTTAATGAAGGAGGATAGAAAAAATTGTCTTTTATTTTTATATTTAAATTGTTGATCTTTCTCTTTGCTTATTTGACTAACATTATAGAAATTTTTTTTTTATCTAAACTCTATTAAAGCTAAGATTTTTCTTTGTAGGAATTTAGATAAAATGGTTTTTGCTTCTTTTGTGGGTGTTGGATAGTTGCCAACCTGTGGGCTCCATCGTTTTACAAAAATTAATCGCTATTTTACTTATTTTATTAAATATTTTTATCCTAATTTACATTTTAAAGTATTTAAAATTAATTAAAAGTAAAAAATTTAAATTAATTTAAAATAAAAAAAAATTTTAACACTTTTTTTCATCAACACTTTATCTCATTTCCAATAGTAAATAGTCAAAACAGCGACAGATCTTTCTTACAAATTCTTAATTTTTACATCACCTTCTTTCTCTAAGAACCATTTATTTTTATTTTATATTCCTCCTAATTAATATTTTTTTCTTTTCGACATTTAGTTCATCATTTAGGTCATTTTACTTTTAAGTAACTTATTTCTTTCATTTCATAAATCTGTTTTCTTTGTTAGATTCCATGTTAAGTATATCTTTCTGGATTACGATTTATTTTTTGTTTTATATATATTTATATTGCATTTATTAAAAATTTTTGATGTCTTTCACGGAGTTGAAAAAAAAATCTTATAATTCATATTGTCAATTAGAGGCATAATTACTCTATATACTTGTAATACCGATCATCTAATCCAGTGTTTCTCAACCTTTTAGTATTCACGGCCCAATTTTCAATCATAATTTTCATCGCGCCCCCCTCCCCACCGCATACAATAAAATATATACAATAATAATGTATTTTGAGTATTTTGGCGCTAAACCTACACTACAACCTTAATTTTAAACTTTACAAATTACCAAGAATACCGAAATTTACTGACATTTTGCAACACCGATCCTCAGCATTGAAAAAACAAGAATCCTATGCTTTTTTATTGCTCTTGCGTCCCGCCATGTCGGGCATTCTCACGGTTTTGCGAGAAGTTTCGATTTGTCTGGAATTTGTCTGGTCAGCAAAAAATTAAGCTAGGAGCGTGCGCAGATGTGAACAAATGTTTTCTCATAGGGAGAAGGAGAAAGTTCTATGACGCACATTTCAATTCAAGACAATCTCGAGTCGATCCTTCTATCGCTATTGAATCTATTCTGAATGTGTATATTATATATTTTCGTGTAATTGCAATTCACAGCATTAAATATTCACGGCAGCAGACTTATGCAGAATCATGGATAATTTTTTAAGCGGGCATAAGCGAGCATTAGACGATAGACAAGCATCAACAAGTACACAGATGAGCGTGGTTCCGAAAATAAAATCAAGAAAATATTCTCAAGAATACTTAAATTTTGGGTTCACTAGTACTGAAGTAAATGAAGAAGAAAGGCCCCTGTGTATCATTTGCTCAAAAATGTTGGCGGCAGACAGCATGAAACCTAATAAACTTAAACGACATTTGGAAACGCTTCATAGTGCGTACGTAAACAAACCCAGAGAATTCTTCGAATTAAAATTAAAATCATATGAAAAGCAAAAATCATTGTTTAAAAAAACTTTGTCTGTGAATTAAAAAGCTTTAATTGCCTCTTACAAAGTTTCATATAAAATAGCCAGATGTAAAAAGCCTCACACCATTGGAGAAGAGCTTATTTTGCCAGCCGCGATTGATATTGTAGAAATTATGTTTGGAGATGATTTTTCAAAACAAGTGCAGTCTATACCTCTTTTAAATGATACTGTTGCCCGTCGAATTGCTGATATAGCTGAAGATGTAGAGTGTCAGCTTTTGTCGAAGTTGAGTTACAAATTGTTTTCAATAAAACTTGATGAGGCAACAGATAGTAATAAAGATGCTCATTTCATTGCCTATGTTAGATTTTGTGATGATTTGTCAGTAGTAGAAGAATTACTTTTCTGCAAACCAATAGAACTCAAAGCAACAGCACTCGCTTTATTTGCTATCTTAAATGATTTTATGAACGAGGCAAACATAGAATGGAAAAATTGCATCGGAATATGCACGGATGGTGCTCGTTCTATGTCAGGAAGATTCCAAAGTATTCAAGCATTTGTGAAACAAAAATCCCCACAGTGCGTCTGGACACATTGCATGATCCACAGAGAAGCTTTGGCTTCCAAAGAAATGAGTCCTGATTTGAATATTGTGTTAACTACCGTTGTAACCGTAGTAAATTATATAAAAATGAGACCCCTGAAATCAAGAATCTTTTCCGCACTTTGTAAAGACATGGGTGCAGTACATTCAGCGTTACTATTTTATTGCGAGGCAAGATAGTTATCACGAGGGAAATTTTTGCAACGTGTTTATGAATTAAGAGAAGAAATCGCCATTTTCCTAGAAGAGGAAAACAGACTGGAAGCTGAGAATTTCCGCGATAGTCTATTTGTGTTGAAATTGAGCTACATGGTCTACATATTCGAGAAATTAAATAACTTGAATCTTCAACTGCAAGGAGCAAATACACATATATTGGATACGAGTGATAAAGTTAATGCTTTTTGTAGGAAATTGGAATTGTGGAGCAGAAATTTAAAGCAAGAAAACTTAACAATGTTTGCAAATTTGAATGATTGTATTAAAACTTACAAGGCTGAAGAACAACATGTAAAAGTTGTTTTTGTAACCATTGAAAATCATTTAGCAATGCTAGCAAAGAATTTTAAAAAGTACTTTCTTGCTGACGACAAACTGATATCAAGTTACAAGTGGGTGAGGGATCCATTTCAAAATACTCCTGAAGGACTCTCAATCGAAGAGGAAGAAACCTTCATAGACTTCACGGCAAGCGGCGAAACCAAAAGACAATTTAGTAATAAATCACTCTTTGAATTTTGGGCAGGAGTGGATGATGAGTTTTCTGCACTAAAAACAAGGGCATTTCGCATTCTACTACCATTTTCAACATCTTACCTTTGTGAAACTGGATTTTCTGCGGTGGCTTCTTTGAAGACAAAATATAGATCTCAGCTAAATATAGAAAAAGAACTGAGAGTGTCTATTTCTTATATTAAACCCTCCTTCGAAAAACTTTGCTCTGAAAGACAGGCCCTAGGAAGTCACTAATAATTATAAAATTTGTTTTTAATTTAGTAAGTTGTTTTAATTTAATAAGTTAATTATTAAATATGTCGAAATGTATTTTGTTTTGTATGTGTGTGTGTGTGTGTGTTCTTTCCTTTCAGTCACTTAATCAATTTTTTTAAATAACATTTTCTCTTGGATTTGCTCGCGCCCCCCCATTAGTGTTCTCGCGCCCCCCTTGGGGGGCGCGCCCCACAGGTTGAGAATCACTGATCTAATCCTCAATTGTTTGGGTGTCCATATTTTATGTGAGTTCCATTTCTTTTCAAACTTGCTGTATCGCTTTTTTGATTTTCTTCTTTAAAAACAATTTTTTCTGTTATTCTGCCATTAATTAATATTAAGTTCTTTGATATTTTCCTCTAAAGAACTTTTAAACTTCTTTTCTATATATTCACTAATAAAATATTTCTTTTCTAATTTACTGCTAATGCACATACTTTCTGGTCTACAAACTTTATTGAAATATCTAATCTGTTATATAAATTTCCGTTTACACCACTAATAAAAAAAGTCATCTCCCCGCACTAAATATGCTCATTCATCCATTTTATTATCGAGATTAAATTATTATTCACACAGCTTAATGTACTTCACACAATTTAAAATGCTTTTTTTGTTTGGAGCATTATCTGTATCTCATTTTTATTTCCACTTAATAATGAATTATTTTGCTTTCTTCCTATTTTAAAATTTTTCTAAATATTTTTGGTAATATTGAAATTTTAAACGTTAAATTTTAACCGTTTTATTTGATTTTAAAAATAAAAAAAATTTATGAATTAAATTATTGAATTTGTAATTTCTCTACTAAAATTTATGATACCAATCTAGAGTTCCAACAATATTTAAAGCACCAAATAAATTATCTTGCAATTTCTTAAAAAATATTGCAATATTGAAGTTTATTATTTCTTGTACTTTAAAATTATTGCATGACAATTATTGAAATACAAAATATTTTTAATTTATACATAGATAAATTTAAAATATTAATAACCTGCTAAGTAAAGAGTTGAATTTATTCATTATATATCTAAAATGTTGCTGTTATTTTATATTCAGGTAAATCAGTGAATGTTGCCTAGATAAATTTGGTAGATTTTTAGGTTCAAAAAATCATGATATGTATTTCCAGTTTTAGAACTAAAGGAAAGTTAATTTGTTCAAAGATTTTAGGGTAAGCGACCAATCGTGAGATGGTATGCTTATGTAATCTGTCTCAAGATTTCCTACATTTCAAATTTGGTATTCTTCAAAATAAATTGATAATACCACATCTTTTAGCTATAGTAGCCATAGATCATTAATGTAGAAGCTTAAGTATAATACAAAAAATAAATGCTTGTAATTTTGAATAATGTGTGTAATGTAGGAATTCTTGAATTGAAGGTTAAAGTAATTATGAGACTCAAAGTTGGTGTTTTTTAAAAATGGTTGTTTTAGGTCTCCCAGATAATGTTTTCGCTGTCCCGTATTATACCGAAGTCATTGAAAAGGAAAAAAAAAACATAGAAATATAAATTTTAAAAAAAACTCATGAAAATGCAAATCATGAATAGTCAATTTATAAAGCCATGAGTTATAAATCATTTTACAAAAAACAAACTGAATCAATAGATGACAATATTAATATTGCTCATTAATATATGATTTGCCCTTTTTTAGTGAGTTAATCAATGGGGTCATTGATTTAACTCTCTAAAAGGGGGCAAATAATTACATTTTATAAAAATGTGATTATTTTAATCGTTTTGTAGAGCTATTATTATACAAAGATTAATTGAATGAAAAAAATATGATTTATCACATTCTCAAATCACTTAAAATACTTTTTGTAAATCAAATTTTTAATTTAATAATGTGGTTATCATAATTTTTAACAATAGTTTTTATTAATAATAACTTTTAATTTAATAATGAATGAATAATATTAAATAGTTAGATAGTTTTCTCTAGCAATTTACATTCATAGAGAATTATATAAGGACGAAATTCTTGTTAATACATTGCACTTTAACCAATCATTAAACAGGAGATTTATCTAACGATGATCTGAAAAGCTTTTAGTTGAATGTTTATGCAAACTGAAACTTAGTGATATCAATTCCTTATTGTACAGATATTAAGTACAGCATAGCATATCATAACTATTTTGTTTCCTAATAATATGCAGATTGTTGCTTCAATAACAAATCTTAACTTTTTTGTTTTCATATAATTTGAAGTAATAAATTTTTCTCTTGAATGATTCTAATAATCTAAAAATTCTAACTTCAATGTGCTTTTGTAATCTATATCTGATAACTTTTTTTCAAAAACGACACAACTTTAAAAAGAATTAGTTAAAACAAATAATAAATTATTTCATATCTAGAATCATCTCCTTATATATAATGTTCACACAAACTTAAGAATCTTTGAATATTTATATACGTTATATGAACTGATTTAAAATAAATCCTTATATTTAAAATTGTTTAATTTAATGATAAGTATTATTGTAATTTCATGGATGTTAAATATTCAATTTTTAATCCGAATAAAAGATGAAAACAATCATTGTTATTTCATATTTCCGTTTAGATAAAAATATATATTTTATTTCTATATTTTTCGCAGAAGTATTCATCATTAATTTCAAAAATAATAATAATATGCAAGCATATGAGGTAGATCCATTATCTCACAACAATTTACAATGCTACTGAATACGCCTGGAATAAGATCAAGACTGATTTCCTCCGAGAGACCTTGTTTTTTGTTACATTTTAAGTAAACATGGGTAATCGATTCAGATTTGAAAGGAACTATCATTCTACTTTAATCCATTCAACATGCAGTTTCTGTTTTCATTTAAAAAATATTCCAGTTTAAATCTATAATAGATTTGTATATTTTATTTAATATTTAAATCTTTTCCCTAATCTTTCCTTGAAAAACATTTTTATGCAGTTTCAAATATTAACAATAAAAGAGATTTTTATAGAATGCGGTAGAGGGTAGAGTTAAATATGATACTGTTAAATTACGTAAAAAAAATATATACGAAATAAATCTTAAAGAAGTATTTCATTTATAGATCTTGACTTATTAAAATATACCTCCCTTATTACAAAATGAATTCAATGCATTTTGTTACTAATTGTAACTTACTGATTATTAAATTTCTTGAAAAAATTAAAGTAACCGAAAAAAATTTTCAACCTTTTTCAATTAATTCGGCAAAACTCCAAGGTGAAGTCTTTATTTGGTAAAATTCAAAAGTGTCCTCATTATTCAAGAAAAAGTATCAAAGAGATTTTTCTAAAATTAAAGATTATTTTAAGAATTTTCAAACGTAAAAATGTAAGAAATCGTCGTAAAATTGTGTCTATAATATTAAACAAACTTATCAATTACATTTTAAGCTTATTTAATGACCAATAACTCAATAATTTTTTTAGAATCTTTTAATTTATTTCTTACAATTTTATGAGATTAAGTTTTTTTTATGAATGTGATTTAATGTTTAATTTTTTTTACTTGTAAAAGCATTAAAATGATAACAATCTTTTTTTCTAATTTTTAGCAAAAGCGCTTTGTTTAATAACACAATTTTCAAAAATTAAAGAAGGAAATCTTGAGATTAAAAAAGTTCAACAAATTTTGAAGAAATGGAAAAAAAAATCCTCACTTAAATAATTTATTTTTGTAGAAGAAAGCAGTTTCTTTTAAGCAAAAGAAGTTTATTACTTAACAATAAATGTTAAATGAAAAATTATAGTCATTCCCAGTAGAGCAATGTTGTAGTATAAAAACCAGCATAAAAACTAAAACTAATAAATCTTCAGTTTTTGATATATATATATATATTATGTACATAATATCATGTGAGGGTATCTTAATCAGC
Organism: Latrodectus geometricus; assembly: GCA_026290005.1. Lineage (NCBI taxonomy): Eukaryota > Metazoa > Arthropoda > Arachnida > Araneae > Theridiidae > Latrodectus > Latrodectus geometricus. The sequence continues at coordinate 20,366 of JAPDSC010048092.1, forward strand.
CACAAATTTAAATTATTTAATGGATAAAATGAAATCATAAAGGGTATGAAAATTTCATGAGTATTACTTACGTATTAATATCTATATGAATAATTAATAATATTATTCCAAATAAAATAAAGATAATAGTAAAATAATAATTAATAAAATGTAAAAATTTAAGAATAAATGAAGAAAAATTGGAAAAAATGAAGAGAAAAATTAAGAAATAGAAAAGTAAATTATGGTTTTTTTTAATTATAATGAGAAGATTTTACTATTTTTTGCTTGGATGTATAGTGACTGAAAAGTATTTATTAAAATGTTTAAAAAATTTAATAAAAAACCAATAAAAAAGTTTAATTTAATTCCGAAATTAAAAAGCAATATTACAACCGTGATGCATTGGTTTTTTAGTGTTTGATATTGGTCATTTAAAACTATAAAGTTATTAATTTCCATGTAATAAAATTCCTAAATACTATAACATTCACAAACATTAATGCTGTTTTATTATATAATATAATGTATAGTTATTTACTAAACAAAACTCTCTTGTAGGCAGAAAAACGGTCAGATTTCAGAAACACAATTCTCTTTATGTTGTCAAGTACTATAATATTATACAGAATTTTTCTGAAGTAATTACATTTGTCCTGATGTATATAACCGGCTTATGTTATGGGTATTTTTATACACTTCATACTTATCCTTTAAAATTATTTCATCTCAATTCAATATTATTTTCCTAACATGTTAACTAAGATTAAAAATAATTTTTTGTGAAAAGCCACGAAATTCTGAAAAATTAATTACAATACAATATTGCTTAAAGAAATAGATATTGATAATTGAAGAAAATCACAAAATTACATTTTTAAATTATAAGCATTATTTAAATATTATAGTAAAATAGTATTTTATTATTATATTAATAAAATCTTATCAGAATAATTTTTGATTTGCAGCTTTAATGATTTATATAATAGGAATTTTAAATATTTATGGTAAAAAAAGTATTATATTTAAAGTTTTACATGATGATAATGGTAATATTTATTCTCTAAATCGATTGTGAAATAAAAAAAAATATTTTACAAACATTTAAAAAGCACTTTAATATACGTATATGATATCTTAAAATAAAATCATACTGAAATGAGTGTATTTTGAAGCAAGAAAGAACAGTAAAAAATTGGACACCACGTTTAATGATTTGGCCACACATCTTAAGAAAACGTTTAAACAAAAAAGGAATAATGTAAAATTCAACTAAATATTGTTTTGGTCAAAATTTGATGGAAATTGAATATTTTATCAAAGTTGTTTTTCTCGTACGTTAATTTCATTGCTTACTATTTTATTATGAATATTTTTAAGAAAAGTGCTACCAAATCTCATCTGGTCGCACTATTGCTAAGATTAGATTTATATTTATCGCATTTTAAGTAGATTTTAAAAGCTGATTTTTTTATTAATTTTATTTCTCAGCATTATATTATTTTTTATTTCGATAAAAATAAACTATATGAATGTACATTTTTGGCCAAATAAAGCAAAGATCATAGTGTAACGGTTTCATTAAAAAAGAAAAAAAAACACTATGAATATTTAGTTGATAAGAAGCAATCAATCTTTTCAAAATATACAGTTAAATTTCACTTTTACATAAAAAATATGTAAAATAACATACAATAAGGGAGACAGATCACCAAAGTGAAAGCAAATCATTATTATTTATATACACTACAATAAATTGAATTAAAATAATTCGCGAGGAAATACTTCCGATTTAAGGTTTAAATAAATAAGCTAGGCTATAATTTTCCTTTACTAAAAACACGTAAAATAAAGAGTATTAAAAAAAATTCTTATAAAATGCATTACTTGGTTCAGCTATCGGGTCATCTGAATATTTGAATCCGTCGCAATCACCAATTTGATAATAATTTCAATGCAGCATATCATCGAATGCATTCAATGAGTAGAGAAAAGGTATGCAAAACTAAACATGTCACATTCAAACTTTCAACTGAATTTAAAACACATCTGAATGGTCTATTACGTTAGACCATTCCTTATTTTTCGGTGGTGCTCCGGTTTTTCGCTGTGCCAACTGCATATCTATTAATAAATTCTGGGTAATCTGATACTCATGGGGGGGGGGACTTACAGACAGCAAAAATTGCGAACTCGGGAGAAAGGATTTATTGTTTCATTGTTTCTTGTAGCACCTCGTTGCTCTAGAAAAGGAATCCAGAATCGTTGCTTTCAAATAAGTGTCACGAATATGAATAAGTTGTAATGTGTGAATTGTTTCTCACACATGCATCGTTATAATACATAATGCAATAATGTATGATTGAAATATATTATTGAAATTTTATGGTATATTTCCGTAAAAGAGAGAAAACCACTTTTTTAAAGACATGGTTTAGATTATTTTCCTTTTTATGGAATTAATTCAAATAAAAAAACATAAATTTTAAAACATTTAAATTTGTAAAATCGAGACTTTTAAGCCTAGTTTATCTTCATGAATAGATCTTCCAAACTTTGCGTGTAACAATTTAGTTGGGAAGATCCTAATCTTCGGTTTGAACGGTCTCTTGTTTGAGGTTAGCTGTTGTTGAGCAATGAGAGTGCTTGTGAGTATAGCATTAATCTACTCTTGCAATAAGTAAATAGTCCCCCTCTGTCATCAAAAGTCTTCAAGAACAGCAATAATGTTCTGAATGTAAAGACCTTAAAACAATTGTGATTTTTATTCTATCCTGCAAGCAGTCAAATGTTGTTGAATTATAAATTTTGTAAATTAGATTGACTAGAAATTTTTAATTCCTAGCAAGCATTCCTCTACAGAATCTCAATGAGCATATTCTTTGATAATGAGCTAATAGGAAGATCAATACAAATAAAACGTTAAAATTATATTGAAAAATTTCTGAAAAATTATAATAGATGGGCAAGAAAGCAATTCCTGTTTTGTATAAATAGATATCGTTGTGAAACCAAAACTTCTTTCTAGCTAACGTTATAGTTCATTTAATGTCAAATTTTAAAATACAAAAAAGTCATATATAATTAAAATATTGAAATTTATATTCGGAAACAGAAAAATGAGGAAAATTAAAAAGCATTACTTTAAATTCAAAGATTACTTTATTGGATGAAATAATCATGTAAGATAAGCAAAACAATTTCAAACATAACCATACGAAAATAAATTTCAGAAATATATCACTAAATTAAAATATATTATGTACATATTAGGTTGGGGAAAAAGAAATCCATTATTTTTACGTGAACTTTTTGTAACTTCTATCAGATTCGCTTTGTAAAAAGTTTTAAAATAGTTTTCATGTAGATTTTTAGGTCTTGTGCGAAGCTACGACTGCTGACATGCTGTCAAGTTTGATAATTTTTGATATTTTATAGACATTCTCGACGATGTTGTATCCATGCGAGGTGCATCTTTAGCACCCAAATACCTAAACGGAATCGACGAAACCAAAATTGTGCGTAACTGGTTGTTACAGTCATATATAGGACGATAAACATCTTTCACAATTTTAGCCACCTGGTTAGCATTTTCGTTATTATAAAAGAAAAACTAAAATGTATTGAATTTTCTGTTTGTTGTCTTCTATTTTAAAACCTTGTACTCATAACTGAATTAATCAAACAAAAAACCGCAAGAGAATATTTTAGTGTCAAATGTCACTTTTCCAATGAGCATAAATTTGAAATTGTTTGATAGATACCTCACGAGATAGCGATCACTACAGACGTCTACCGAAAACATAATGGATAACTTTTTCCCCAACCTAATATAATGTTTGTATGCTAATATCTATGCATATTTATATACATAAGAGTATAAATGTATACTCTTGTAGTACTTAAACTGTTTGCTAACACTTTTTCTTATAAAATTTATAATTAAATCAATAATTTTATTCATCTGCTAAAGACATCAGAATAATACTCAATATAATAATTTCTACTTCATCGTGGAAAATATGAAAATGTATAATTAAAGAATTTTGGAAACAAAGTAAATTTAATTGAAATTGATGAAACACCTAAGTACCCTTAAGCAAATTGTTTCCCGTACAATTAAATGAAATTTAAAACTCCCCATTTTAGTTCTAAATTTTAAAAGCCTAATACGGATGAAAAACTGAGAATGCAATTCAAATTAGAAAAATTATAAAACAAAATATCGATGAAAATTCAAAGAAATTCCATATGAAAATTAATTAAGAAGATTGCTATATATAGAATATTGCTTGGTAAAATTTTAGAAGAGAAATTCGAACCTATATAGAAATTCTAAAAAGTACAGAAAGCTCACTAAACGTAATAAATATATATGGCTAAAAAAATTACACATACCCGTAAGGTCTCCAACCACACATGAATAAACTTTTCATTCATGTATTCAAGAATATGAATAAATACATTAAACTTCTCAAGTACTAAAAATACCCGTATCTTAAATATGAAGTAAAAGATCATGTACCACACATTTACTTAGGTTACTACAACAAGGGTTACAACAACAACTTACTACAACATTTACATAGGTTGCTACAACAACGTTAAACAACAAACTGTAAATTCTGCAACATTCAAATATTGTGTGATATTCACTTTTGATGACACACTTCACTATGTTTATTTTAGTTTGTTTCGTTTTTTAAAGTGTTTATTTTAGACACAGCATAAAACAGAGCGTTTTTATATCTTAGGAAATTGCAGAAAACTGAATGTAAAAATCTCTTATTTTTTTTAGAGTATAAAAATTTTATATTCCAATTATCATTCCTTAAAAAGTGAGTTTTAGCCATCAGTTTTAAAAATAAGGACAAAATCTTTTAAAATTATTGTAAGAAATTCACCCTATATTTTATTATCAAATCACGATTCTTATTTAAATTTATTTAAACTTATTCATGTTTAGATTGAAATGAAAATATTGAGTAAGTGTAAGTTTCTTTTTTTCCCCTTTTTCATTCAAAAAAACTTATTTGAAAAATATATAAAAATGAAACGACTTTTATATCTCACTGAAAGTCCCTCTGAAATTCTAATCTAAATGCTTCTTTATCGTTAAGCATTTAGATTCAAGATCCAGAACATCAAGTAAAATAAATTTTAATCTTTAGTTTCATTCAGGTTTATATTTTTTTTTCGCCTTGTTTTCGTTAATTTTTGGTCTTTTCCCTATTTTTCACACCTTTATATTTTATAAATTAATTTATATATAATAAGTTGCATTACAGTTTTTAACAATGAGAGTTAGAAGCTAATATTAGCACTTTTCTTAGCTTGCACTGATACGTGACTTATCCAAAAATGAGATATTTTATGAATAAAAGAATCAAAAGAAAATTCTCCAGGAAAGAAAAAAAATTCTGCATACAGATATTTAAGGATCTCTTTTTCATAGTTTTTAATAAAGTATTCATTACAAAATTTTATTGACAAAGATTTTCACAAAATAGGAATTGCACTTATTTACAGGAAAAGCGATGACAGAGGTTAATGTAAATTTACTCATCATCAAGAGAAAATTTCTTTGACATGAATTCCCAAAAATTTGTTTTAAACAAGTCGTACATTTCAAGGAGGAATAAGCCCCGAGACAGGAACAAAATAAATAATTTATTTATTTATTTGGTTCTAAGCTTATATTATTATAAGTTCAAACAGCACATTAAGTGATAATATTATCTTTTCACATGAGTTTTGCACGCGCTTCTCTCAATTCACCAAAATAAAATATACTTTCATCTGTTACGACAAAAATATCTTCAGCTAAATCCAAATCAATGAAGACTATTAATTAAAAATAACGAATGAAAGTTCTAGAAAATTCTTTTTTGTAATTAAGAATATTTTGTTGTCATTAGTGTATGACATTACCTCCTTTAAATGATATTTTGTTACAGAATTCGTCAGATACCTCGTTGTACAGGCTTGGGAACAGAACTTTTAGCTTTACCCATAAATTTCTTTGTAACTTGGTATTGTCATGGCTAACGAACAAAAAAAACTGATAATACCATACACTGAGACAACAAAAGTCACAGGTTATTTCTTTATAAAACTTTACACATGGTTATCTTTTTTTATCCAGCAGACAACAAATCAACATACTATTGACTCCAAATCCCTTTAAATTCCCTATAAAAATATTTAGCCATGCTGCCTCGTTAGATTGACATAATTGCTAAAAATGAAGCCAATGTTGGACTTTGTGCATGTACTGTCTTCCTGATTGTCCATTAAATATTTTATGAGATTCAGGCTGGATGATCTTGGTGGTCGAATTATTCACTCGAATTGTCCTGAAAATTCTTTAAAAAACAAATACGTCAGTTGTGGTGTGGTTGCATAAGCAATTTTTGTTCATCAATTATCAATCGTTGTAATTTACATGTTTTTTAATCGATGATTGCACCATTTTACAATAGTAATTAAATGAACCTAACATATTTTCAATTAACTTTACATTTCCATTATTATTTAATGCAATACATATAAAAGTAAGTATAAATATTCATCATGCTCACAGAAATCTAAAATAATTGTTATCCATTTAAAAAAAACACATTAACTCTTTATCAGCATTTGATAAAAAATTAACAGGAGGAAACTATTTAAGGTATTTAAACAAAGAATCAAAAATGTTTTCATTCAAACTAATCTTTTGAAGTAATGTAGAGTGACTAATGCCGATGCATGGCATTTAGAGAGGTGCTGAATTGCATGAATTCTATGATAATTGAGAATTTATGGCGGCTGCATCTATAAGGATTATTGTTATGATTGCAACAACACCACAAAGGACCCAGAGTTGGAAGTCATAAGATGCCGTTAACTTTACATGCATATTCATCTACGACATTACAACCATTAAGATGTAATTTTGACATAAATGAAGTCAAAATAATGTTTTTGATTCCAAACACAGATAAGGAAAAAGTATGCATTAAATGCCAGACAAAGAGCTTGTTGATTCCAAATATTGGCCTTCTTAGTCTATGCATGCACATGCTTTGTGTGTGTCCTTATAAATAGAATTATTTATAAATACTTAACAATTTTATAATGTCAGTCAGAAATCTTGTTGAAAAATTTAAAAATTGTTGTATGACATAATATAGTATAATCGTAAAAAGAAACGGGATTTTTTTTTCTCCCCCGAAATGAAAACGGAACTCTTTTAAAATATTTGTTTCGCAGAAGCAAATATTTTGGAGTCTCCTAAGACACCTCATTTTCCCGCCAATTATGAGCAATTTTGACTTCCAATTGATTTTTAGTCATCAAAAGCCTATAAATACTGCATATTCAATTTGTTTAATTAGTTAACTCCTTTTACCTTAAATTTAATATCAATTCAATAGCTTGGTATAAAATAATTATATACATAAACCTTGTATTTCTAACATATTTAGAATCAGTAATCATTATTTCAAACATACCAACTAATTTAAATTATACGTAAATATGGAATAAAATTAGATGTATTTTGTAATTTTACTATTGTTTTTTTTTTTTTTTTTTTTTTTGTTTGTTTGATTTTTTAGTTTAAAAAACTATTTCTCCTTAGACATTTTTATAAAGGAAATTAATGTACTGTACATTCTCAAAGGATGTATTGAAATATAAAGATGATCAGCATTATTCTATGTAAATTTGAATTAAATGATGTTTCTATATAATAATAAACATTTGCTGTATTTCTAAATTAGTTATACAATGTGATTGTGACAAAAAAGCTCTTCAAAATTATCATAATTCAGAAAATATAGCGTTTATATTTTTAGATTTGATTTTGATAAATTAAAAATAAATTTATTTTAAAAACACATTTTCTTAAATAAATTAGTTCGTCTTTTATGACAATTTTATTCGTGACATTTAGTTCTCCATTTTTTAAATTATTAATAGATTTTTGCTTCCTTTATGTAAATCCTAATTATGAGTTTAATGACCTTAACTAAGAGCCTTATTTTACAAGTTAAATGCATAATAAAATATCTAATTACTAAATGATTTTAATTACTTGAAGTCTAATAATAACAGGGATTCTGAATTGTAATGTATTGCGCAATCAATTACAAATATCCTATTTTATGTGTCCAGCTAATTATATTTAATGAAAACGTAATAATAAACATAGATATCATTTGAAAAATTATCTTCAGTTTATTTCTAGTAAACTACCAGAGTCGTTACCAAAGTAAACAAAGAATAGATCTTTCGTAAACGATTACGCGGTAAATTCGGTGGAACCAGTCTTAAATATTTTTATTGGTGATAGATAATTCTACTTGATTTTTGTATGCTTGTGCGTGTAATGGGTTTGAGACTGAAATCAGCAGCGCGTGGCTTGATGAAACTCTTTCACATTCTTTGAACTCGATTAATCTTTATAAAAACGAAAACTGCAATTACTTTTAAAATTCTCAGTTGAAGTGCAAGTAATAATATACTACTTTAAAAAAAACATAAATATTGACAGTAATAGAAAAGTTAAAGAAAATGGAAAGGAGAATTCTTTTTGTCGAGGCTAGAAAACTTAAACTCTATTATGAATCAAATCAGTTTTTTTTTTCCATCCAAACATTTTCTCTTAGTTTACTGTTAAGACAAGCCAAATATTGTCTTAAAAGTAAAACTAAACAGTCAAAAGTGATTATGTCAATGTTTTTCTGTGAATGATGTAACACTAAAATCTGTGTTTATTATGGCTTTCAGTTTTGACGCAGACTCGCTTCTGCAGAAGGAGGCATTATAAAGTGATAATTCAAAGAAAAAAATTTCCATTTGGAGCCGAGAGAAATTGGTGAAACTCTCTCTCTCTGATTTAAGAAATACAGATACCTCGACATATTGAATAATATTATTCTAATTTTTCACGGTGCGTCAAATAACTTGCAATAAGCTATGAAAAATTTAATTAAACCTTAGAAACAAATAATATTAAAAATATCCAAGGGCATTCTAAAAACTGGCAATATTCAAGTACTTTTAATTAGCAATCTCAAAATAAAAAAATGGAGTTAAATAATAATTATAATAACATTCAAGCTTAGCAGGCAGTGCTAAAATTTAATTTCAGAGCATATTAGAAGCACTAGATTTTAAAGATTTTTTTTTAAATGACGAGAGAAACACCAAAATGACTTTTGCTTTATTATTATACTTCATATCATTCGTAATATTCATATAATAGGAATACATTTCAAATATAATCACATTATGATAATAGCTTAAAAATTACTTTTACTAGTCACATACATTTAACAAAGAAATGTATCAAATTCATTGCCTTCGCATAAAAAGTTATGAATTCTTTGATGGTAAATAGTGATTTTGTTAGTAAGACAAGTATATGTTAGTAATATTCCGCGAAACAATTTTCTCCTTCATAAAAAATTCTTAAAATAATTTGTCAATGGAAAATTAAATACTTCCATGAATGGGAAATGGCAACGGTCGTCAAGAGATGTAAAATTTCCCTGTGCATGTGTTCAGGCTATAATGATAGTTAAAAACATCATGGTAAAGTTTTTTCAGTACCACAAACGTTTTTTACATTTTAAGAAAACTTCTTAACGATCTCATAATTTCTAAAATTTTCGAATCTATGCCAGACAAATTACAAGTGCAAGGAATTTTGGTGGCGTAGTACATGTTCGAACAAAAGATCAAAAAACAAAAAAAAAAAAAAAGATAAAATTTGCTGAAATATTTAGTATTTTAAAAACAATGAAGAAAATAATTTCAAATTTATAAAATTATTGTCGTTAAGATATTTTGAAGAAAGCCTGGCACACATTTCCCTATTATTATTAGTAGAGTTGAGACTACAGGAATTCAAAAAAATGAAAAATTCGAATAAAAATATATATATGTATTTAATTACATCATTTAAAAAATAAGTTGCATGACATTAATAGTATACATAGTGCGAAAGAATAATAAACGGCACAAATAAATGTATTTCAATTTTCATTTCTTCATAATTTCATATCTTCATATTTAAACCTTAAAATTTGCTGAAAACAAATGTATCTGTACATTTCAATGAGTTGATTTGAGTTGTCATAACGAGATAGGAAATGACATTTTCAATTTTATCTGATGTATCAGATAATTTTTTTAACAAAAGTTTTTAGGTAAATCTAATACATATCATAATTAAATTAGTTTTGTTTATTCCACAACTTCAGAATATTTTTTTTCAACACTATCAAAGCATCCCCCCAATTCATTTTAAAAATTCTGTAATTGTGATTAAATGTCATCATAAAAAGACTAAAAGCTAGAAATTCCTCACTAGTCTTCGGAACAACAATAATTTTCAATATTTCACGTGAAATTATTTATATATGTGTGCATATTATCCGAGAAAAAATAATCTCTAATCTTGTTAACTTTTTTCCTGGAAAACTAGTAAATAGGGGAAAATTCACATTTGCAAACAGAGTTTTTTTCCCTCCAGGATTTTATTCATGGAAGGTTTACAGGTCAAACACATCCAAAATGTTTTAGCAATAAATTAATATCTCAAAACGTAATTCTTTGTTAAATTATTTTTAGATATTA
>JAPDSC010048092.1:45910-104977 GCA_026290005.1 Latrodectus geometricus
TATATATATATTTATAGTTATAAGAGGAAGTTTCACATAGTAGCATTTATAGAAAAAATATTTAATTAAATGATGGAAACATATTTTAATTTTAATAATATTAATATGCTTGTTTCTATAGATTATTCTGCTAAAAAAGTTTGATGCTAAAAAACTTGAATGGGAACTTAACACTTGATCACGAAGAGAACTATTCAGAGCTCTAATTAAGAATTGCATGTTCTTGATTTGAAAATTATTTTCATTTTACAAAATCAAACGAATAATGCAATGAAGAATAATTAGTCATTTCTCTTTTTAGACGTCTCCATGCTAATATCACATTGTTATTAATGAAAGGTTAAACGTATTACTGTTTAAAAATTCAAAATATTAAAAAAAAAATCAGCTTGTTTCGAATAACTTAGGAATACAACGTTTTCTCATAATTTTAATGGAATAAGAATTTAAAGTATTTTAATGGAGGTCGCTAACTGAAGTGACCTTCATTATAATGTTTCAAAACGTTGACTGACAGTTTGTCAATCAATACTTTAAAATAATTTCTTGAAATTTAGTCGTATTCCACAGTCCATTATAATATTCTCTCCCGAGATATTGACAGAAGCCATTTTGCACTAATTTCTTAAGGCAATGACGAAATAGATAAAAATAAAAATAAATAAAAATAAACTAAGCTTCTTTCAAAATGTTTTGCTTTTAAGCAAAATATTTATTTATTTATTTATTTATTTTTATTTTATTCGATTCTAATATTGCTTTTCATTTTAATTTGTATAAATAAGAAAAATGTTTTTAAATCCTTGCTTTTTTGTTAAATTAAAATATACAATGTAATCACTGCAATTGTCCGAATCCGAATATTATCACTGCAGAATACGCATAAATTTTTCAAGTAAACTTTTATTGCAATTTTTTAATGTATCTTCCCCAATACAACTCGGTAACGTTATAGATAGGTGAAAACTTACCACACACCCAAGATTGTGTTAAATAAATATAATATATTATTAATTTTGCTTGTAAGTTTCAGATTTTAAATTTTTGAACTATTTGCTTCATATCATACTGAAATAGTAACAATAAGATATAACTTACAATTCTGAGTTTACCAGGTAAGTAATGTATTACACGGAAACATAGCAGAGTACTAATACTCTGTACAGGTTTCCGTGACAGGTTTCTCACAAGAGTAAGATTATACATTTTTTTCCTGAGTACTCTCATTAATGAAGTATAAAAATTATTTTTACGTTCATAATACTTTCTAAATACTTTAAAATTATAAATTATATGTTTCGGATATTGAAAGCTGTCTTCTTATATTTTAGTTTGGATCTCGTTTCAAAGATATGTATTTGCTCCGAAAATGAACAAAAGTATTATTAATTGAAAAGATGACATTTTTTTAAAAAATAAGTGTATATTAGGATTTCTCGTGAATATTTATGATTACTATTAGTATTGATGTTACCCCATGCCTTCCATGATAACCTACTCAATCGTATTATAAATCAGAGCTATTTGATGATGAATGGACTAATATTACGAAGATAAAGCATTTTTTAAACTTTTCTTTTATTCTTCAGAACTTCATTTTATAAGTTGACCTTACTTGGTGTGATTATTCAAGTATATACTCGGATAACGGATGCAAAAGTTGCATTTTGAAGATGATGACTTTTTTATCATATGAAATAGAACCAATTCTTATTTGATACATTCATTCATGACTTTTTATCATGTACACCATTTTAATTTCATGTTTAACTTTTTACTTTGAAATTATTCCACATCTGTAAAGCTTTTTATAGTAAATCAACTATAGATAAATCATGAATTTTGTATCCGTTGTTGGGATTAGACTATATGTTAAAAGAGATCAATGATAATAAATCACGAAGTAAAAATAAATCTCATGTAGACAAAATTTTAATTGTAGCAAAATTTTTCATTGGTATATTTTATTCTTTTGGGCAATTTAATGACCACACTCCCGACTAAAGGAAAAGAAATTTAAAATTCTTAATTAAAATCGTGTAAAGAATCATAAAAGTGTATGACAGTTTCTAGTACTGTGAAGAAGCAAAACCTCATGAATTTACAAAATGAATAAACTTTCTTTTTGACTGTCCAAATATAGTTATCCCGGTATCCAATACAAAAGTTACTTGTGACGGAAATGGATAATATATAACAATATTACCAAGTTAGGAAAATATTCAATGAGCATTAATTAAGAAATACCAGCTGAAATTAATTTGAACAAGATTATTGCAACAGTTTGATCAAATAAGATATGTTGATTAATGTTGAAAAATGATAAAATAATGACAGAAGATGAGGACTGCAAACACACGGATCTTTTCTTAAAATAAATGCCAATTTTGATCGAAAGGAAATTATGTAATTTCATTCTTGATGAAATTCATCCGCACATTTCACATATAATAATTTAGAAAACCAACAAATTGGAACATTAATTTATTCTAAAGTCTTTGATTATAATTAATTTTAAAGTACAGACAGTTTCTTAGAAAAAAATACTTTTCTCCTCTGAAACAGTTCAGTGAGAGGTGAATGCTCAAGTCTCCCAGTTTCAAGGGTGCAGAGAAAAGACAAAACATACGAAAGTTTTTAGAATATCTTTGCACGAGATTTCAGAACATTTGTATTTTGATCGAACAAAAGCTATACATACTTTAAAAAATTGTTGATTTCAGCGTGGGAGAACAGATTCTTTTTGACATGAAATCAACAGTTTTCCTCTGACTTATATATCGTTGGTAAAAGAAAATAAATTGCTACAAAACTTTTTGTTGATCTAACAACTTCTAATTTTAGATGTTATATTAATCATAAACATTAAATTTTTTTCAACATTAATTTATTTAAATATAAGTTTAAAATAAATTTTGGAATTTATTTTCTTAAGAAATGATAATACAAACAAGATATAATTGTATGACAAAAAATTTTAGAATTTGTAAAGTTTTCTAAAAAAAATTAATAAACTTTATACACATTTTTGAAGAATTTTCATTTAATTTGCAAGTATATTTTCAGATATTCTTGGGGAAAACCCATGGTTTTTTTTTCTAGTGAAATTAAATTTTTTTTAGGACAAGCAAAAGATGTATAAAAAAAATGAGAATTCCATCAGGCATTACACATATATATATATTGTTGTTTGATATCCTTTTAATAGATGTTTCAACTTTCTTTTCTTGATGACCACCCTGAGAGCGTAATTCAAGTACTCACCCTATTTCATGGAAAAGTGACTCCATGTCACATCTGTTGTTGTATTTGAGAAAGAGTCTTTGTCTGAGCGAGAGTTTAAGGATCATCACGTCTAATTTGGAATTATAGTCCCATTCACGATTATCTAGTCTAAGAGGGCAGTGATTTTCTAAGCAGACGAAATGAGATTTTTGGTTTTTTTAATCGTGATCCTTTAAAAAATTATTTTACTCTCCCCAAATGATCTTTTCTTTCGAAATTAGAGTGGAATGTATTGCTCTATTAAATGAGTAATGTATTTACTTTTACTTTCTCGTTACTCTTTAGGATAGATTCCATTTATTACTTGATTGGCGGTTCGGATACGGATGATGCTTCTGTAAATGATTTTATGGGGATAATAACATCATTGGAGGTTTTTAGCTCTAAGTGCACTCATCAAATAAAAAGAATATTCATGAAATGATTTTTTAATTTGGTATAAAGAAGATTTCACAAAAACGTTTGGTATTTATTGCAGATACACGATATCATTAATAAACCATTTAAGTATTATAATGTGAAAGAAGTAAAAAAGAGAATATTATATTTTTGTATAGACGAAAATATTTGTACTTCAAAATAAACAATTTTTCTTTTGTTGAACCATATTTTAAAGAAAAATTGTAATATTAGCTTATATAATTAGTGTATTCACATAATTCCCACGCATTATTATTTTCATTTTTATATTCACACAACAAACTTTGAACAACTTATATGTTTCATTGGAGTTTACAACTGATAAAGTAAAGATTTGTTTGATTATATTAATTGTTTGTTGGAATGTTAACAAAATAGTTACATAGTTAAAAAAAATGTATACAAATTTTTATTATTCTTAGATTATTTAAAAGGACATTGACGTTTAAATGAAGGGAGAAATAGCAATAATAAAATTATTGAAATAATTTACTATCTGCTTGTGTAAAAACCTGTAAATATCTCTCTATTTAGTTTTCACTAATATTCTTAGTTAAATTATAATCAAATTGAAATATCCTTCAAAAAATATTTTTATTCAGATGGACACTAAGAATGAATCCATTCAATTTTTAACTTCATCCACAAAATTATCTTTGATGTATAAGAATAGCCAAAAGCTAGAATATACCTTAGTGAAGGCTACCGCACTAAATTACTCCTAGCTTTTGATTACTCTTTGTTACAATAGATCATGAAGTTTACAACAATTGCAAATACTCTTCTTCTGTGTGTAAAATATAAGGAATTAATCTTGTTTTAAAAATTGTCATATTAAAATGTAAAAAATCATACTATTAGTTATTATCAGTTTTAGGAAATTAAGTCACTAAAATTTCAAAAAGTTAAGAGAATTCAAACATTTATTCAACTTCTAAACTAACTTTTATTCAGGAATATCCAGAAGTAAAATTTTATTTATTTTATTTATTAAATATTTTATTTATTAATATTTTTTACTTATTAAATATTTATTTTTTATGTCACAGAAGTATTTGAATATAGATTTTTCATGCTTAGGCACATTAAAGAAAACTAATTTTGTCCTTTTTAATATAGCTAAGAGTAAAAATAGAATTAAATTCAGCTTAGGATATAATCTCATTCATATTTCCTCTTGATTTAGCAATATAATCTGACAATCAACTGAAATGTAGTTGAATAGCTTTCTACCAACTAGATTGATACGAAAAGCTTCAATGTAAATTTTACTGAATAATATTTTATGTGGCTTTGCTGTGTAAAGTTACTGTTTTTTTTCCAAAACAAATAGGTATATATATATATATATATATATATATATATGTATGTATTAGAAAACTTTAGATATTTTTGGCTATTTCTTTATTTTTAAGCAAAATTAACAAACCATTCTATTGTACTTAAAATGTCTGTAATAGTAAAGAAATCAACAAGCTTTTTTATAGCATTTTTTTCTGCTCTGTTTTACTACAAATTTACCGTAGCTACAAATATTTAGGCTGTGTTTTTATTTTTTGAGTTTTACTTTATTAAATATTATAAATATTACTTTTTTTCTCTTTTATGATTATTTTAAAATTGTAAAATCTTCTACATTTTTCAAATATATTCTATTAGTGTTCCAGTGTTTATGAATTTCTTTACGATTTCTCATTTTCGAAGTCATTTGAATCAAGAATTTTTAAATTTCAAGACTTGTTGTAGTTTTAGGATTTATTTTCTTAGTTCAAAACTTCATCAATTTTAAATCAGTATCTTAAACCCGTAAAGTTATTTTTAGGAGAATACCAAGTAATTAAATTTTATGAAGTTTTATTACTTTTATTTTATAGTTTTGCTCGTTGCTTATCTACGGTCAACTTTGTAATTTCAAAATGTATGATGTCGAAGTAATAAAATATATCATTATAATGTCCCAATATACCGTTGGCTTTCGTACCTTCTTTAGCTGAAAAATTTACAACTTTATACAATTTGAAATACCTATTCCATTTCTTTAAGCGTGACAGTTTCCGCAAGCAATGCTTTGGTACAATTGAGTGAAACATTTCACTTCACTTCCAATTTACTTTTATTCAAAAATTGAAACATTTGAAGCAGAAAAATATCTTTTCAATAATTTTAAATAATAAATTTGTTTTTAACCAAATTCAACAAACTAAAATGTAACAAATAGAAATTTGATCATATTTTCTAAAAATAACAAATTTTATGATTTTGAGAATATTATAAAAGAGAAGACATCGTTTTTCAATTTTTTATTATATATCTAAAATAAAAATTTCTACATCTTTTATGTTTTTAATTAAAATTAGAAATATTGGAAAACAATTCAGAGTCATTATGTAAAAGCATGCCAAATATTTTCTCCACATGCAGGCCTCATTCCAGAAACATAAGTTTGACTTATATCTTCATTGTTTGTTTAAATTATTGTCATTTTTTTGTAGCACTTAACACGACATAAATCTGCAGTCTTTTTTAAAAAGAAATATTTTTGAAAATCTTATCTAATTTATTGAAAAGAAAAAAAAAGGAAACAAAGACGAAATGTAAAAAAAAAAAGAAAGAAAGATCGTGTAAATTAGATATTACAAAACTATGAAAATAGAATAAATATTTTCAAGATTTTAAGCATTAATTTTGAAAATAAGATTAACAGTTTAAACATTGTGAACACGCGAATGAAATAAATATACATGTTAGACTTTTTTCGGAGCTTTCATGTTTGAAAAATTATCAAGCAAGCACGATCTCAAGTGACTCGTGACCTTCAGGTTACAAATGCTTAAGGAGTTCCCAAAGTATGTAGCTTTAATTCAAATGAAACTCTTTTCCAATCTTTAAGATTATGAATCATGTGGCCAATATAATTTCAGCTTGATTGGAGCGATGTTCTTTTTATTAAAGTAAATGCTTTTTTGCTTTTCATCAAAATATAAATGGAATTTTAAGTTTACATTAAAACATCGAAGTTAAATGCTGAGATTCAGATTCCCTCTATAAAGCGTAAATGCAGAAATTTACATCACATTTATCGTCTAAGTTCAGCATATAAATTAAAATAAAGTACATCAATTAAAATATAAAGTAATGTAAAAAACAAAAAAATCTAATATAATTACTGATTATACCTTGTAAATAATATGTGCCAAATTCCAAATTTTCTATAATGCATACAGAATTTATAAGTAATCTAAAAAAAGACTTGAATATTACATTCCTTATGGAATAAAAATGAAAACAAATGCAACATATTTTCTTAAAAGTTTCTGACCACGAAATATACTCCATTTTATTAAAATCGTTTTTAATTTTTTTAATATATAAATATACAATTTAATCTAGTGAAAGAATGAAATTTCATATAATTTATTTTTTTATTTAAATATACCTCAAAAAGTTTAATATATAAAATATTTTATTACTTATTACATTTCTGTGTATTTAGACATTTTGAAAATAAGTCTCATAAATTGGTGGTAAAATGCATGCAATCTTTAATTACAAAAAATTCCCATGCAAATTATTCTAGAAGTTAGAAAATGTACCATTTGGATTACATAAAATAATATTCGTAAGTTACGCAACTACCGCATCAAGTAAAATAATAAAGTATTTTTCAATAAAAATTTCCAATGCCTATTCCAAACTTCATCAAACCGCTAAAAACAGATTTTGCTTCAGTAATCTTGGAGTGACCATGAAAAGGTATTTCAAGTTACCTTTTATAGGATAACTGAATAAAGTAATGTGCACTAGTATCCAAAACTCCTTGTGCTATGGACTTAAATAAATTATATAGGAGAAAAACTATTCATTATATAGGAAATACGTGCTGGGGAAACACAATTTTGCAAAAAGGAAATTCAAAATTGCAGAAATAGTCTCCTACATTAGAATACTCAGAAATATTTTCCTACATAATTAAGTAAAAAGTTTGAGAAAATTATAGTATAAAATTTTGTACTTCAAAAAGTAGTTTTATTCGAAAATTTTTCAATTGTTTCTCAATTGATTTATAAAAAAATATATTAAAAAAATATGCAAATATTTTAAATACTTTTGTAGATGTGGTTCGTATATATTTATTTCATTCTGTATTTATAACTTATAATAATTGTTTTGTGAAAAATAAACTCAGAAATGACGAGTTAATTCCTACAGTGGAAGAAATATTGCAACAAAAGAAATACGTACATCTAGATTCATGGTGTTACGAAGATTTAGAATACATATATTACAGTTGAAAACCAGTTATTTTTATATTTTTTCATTCAATCAAAAAAAAAAAAGTTTTAAAATATCAGATGACAGGTTCTAAGACAATGTCCCTAACTTGATGTTACAAAATGAAACAGGCCTTTTTTTTTATCTTTGGCGTTCCAAATGTCATTCTAAGCCTGTAATTATTTGCCGAAAAGAAAGTTGCTCTCGAAAAAACATATTATAAATAAAACAATGTGTCATTTCTATTAATAGTTCCGTGGTAAGGGTGCATTAAATAGCCCAACATTCTCATAATACAATACTATGAAACAAGTTAGTATTTTCCAGTTTTCTTTGAGAGAAAGCAACTCTATAAAAATTAGTAGCGTCATAAAAGGTGTCATCACTTAGTATTAGCTATTGTAAGCAAGATACTATCTACCTGCCATGATTTGTTGTTATATTGCAATTGCTAAATTTTTACTTTTATAAATTATAAAGGACATTCTTTGAACTGAGAAACAATTGATAATTCGGTAATTTTATATCTTTTTTTTCTAAAATATATAGGAAACAAACTCAAAATTTTCAAAAAAAAAATTGTTTTGTTTTCAAGGTTATGAGCTTCTCACGGAAAGGTACAGAATTTCGAAATCCCCCTCATTGAAAGTCACGAAAATCTTCTAAGTTGATAATTCTTTTTAAATCGATGCCACTTTAAAATAAATAAAATTGCTTCTGGTATATCGTTTTCAGTTAATACTTCTCTTGCAATGCGAGTTTAATTACAGCATCATATACCATAACATAGAAAGAAAAGATTTTAAAACCTAGAAAAAAATAGAAAGTGTTTTATAAATAATACTTTTGAATTATAGAAAAAGCGTGACTTTGTTAAATTCGAACATTTTCTAAAACGTCACATCAATCAATCTTCTTATATATATTTTTATTTTTAAAAAGAATTTTCGTCGTCGCCAAACCGATGTTTCGAACTCCTGCTCCACAAGATATGTGAAGGATGGGATTTTTTCGTGATATAAAACCATGTTTGGACCTCTAGTAAATGAGAGTTAAAACACAGTTTTTGTTAACTCCCGGATTTAGAATAAACCAAAACACATAGTATGCATTCTCTTGAAGGAATAAAAGAAATTAAATACAGTTATCATTAGAAGTTGAATTTTTTTTTTCCACTTGCTAGTTCGTTTGAAAATCAGACATGTTGCTTTGGTTCCCTTTTCAAGAAAAATTATTTAAACATAATTAGTTAATAAATAGGGTAGTGTTTATTTATGTAAGTATATGTCTTAAAAAGCAAAGAATAATTTTGTAATGTAATTTTCTCGTCGAACTAATCTGGCGAAGATAATCAAAAATGAATTGCTTTTAACTTCAAATTTGAATTGTTACTTCCAGAAAAAACTTCTTTCTTGAAGCTCATAAGGAATATTTATGTTATTAAAAAAAATTCCATGCAAAACTACTTTTTATAAATAGGAATTAACATTTTTTTATCTGAGTTTTTTGTAGCATTCTTTGATTTCTATTGCTGTTATCCCAGCATTCAACATATAACATAAATAATCAGATTAGGAACAAAGTTGAGTAGGAAAATCAAAATAAAATTCTAGCAATTATTTGCAATCATTGTACAATGGGGTAGAAAGTATCTCTGAAAAATGTTGATTAGCAAGTGAGAAAAATCAAAAGCAGATTACCTTCCTGGGAAGATATAAAGAGCAAATTAATATGATGACATAACACAGCTTCTTAAACTTTTTATGCGAAGTGAAATAGAGCCTTGAACTGATGATGGAAATAAAACTTTGGGGGATAAATTAGGAAATATTTATTTTTTAATTCATTTCTCCTAACTATTCGGTGCGTTATTTGTTTTAAATGATTTTTCACTCTCTATTTTTATCTAAAATTACAGCGATTCAAGTTTTAATATTTTTAAAGACTCCTTATATCTAATAATTATTAAAAGATAAGTGATTAATCAATTAAAATTAAATGTTCAGCTAGCAGAAAATGTTATAGTTATAGCAATGTTATAGTTGCAATAAGCTATGATCTTTAAAATTTTTAAGTTATAACTTCAGTGCTGAGCATTTTTTATTTTAAAACTATTCGTGCATTTATCATGCCATTATTTAATGTATATAAGTCTAAATGGTATACCTAATCAATAATAAGTATACTATACATATGCTATAAGATGAAGTGGAATTTAATTAAAATTTCTGTATATTAACAATAATGTTTCTTCAAGAAACTAGCATAACTACGTACCTAAATGGTATACCTAATCAATAATAAGTATACTATACATATGCTATAAGATGAAGTGGAATTTAATTAAAATTTCTGTATATTAACAATAATGTTTCTTCAAAAAACTAGCATAACTACGTACCAGAGATTACTGTATTTTTTAAACACTACTGTGTGTGAATATGTGTGTTTAAATTTCATATTCTTCATCTGTAAACTCAACAATAAATGGTTGAAGATGTCATTATTCGTAGAATTTCAGAATACCAATTATAAAAGTATTCAGACTGTAAGTTGAATTCTCAAAAAAAAATCCTATTAATTTTAATCAAGTAAAAATACCATAATTTTAATTTCCTTTTATTACATGCGAAGCTAAATTAAAAACAAAAAGCATTAATTTTTTCTTACCTTAAAAACATTTGTTGCAGTACACATTTTAGATACTGTCAATTAGCTTCAAGCACAGTAATTTATCTAATAATCTTCATTTGATTGTCATTTGATTAACAATCTAACTTTATTTTATGCATAGAATCTTTGCAACAACTCATTTTTGTTAAGTCATTTACTACTAATGGATATTCTGAAATAAACAAGTATAAAGTCTCGGTACTAAATGTAAATATATAAATCAACAAACAATTTGAAATGTAGAATAAAAAGGCAAAGTATTATATCTTGATTTAGTTCGTAATCTATATTAGATTATTCTTTAGAAAGATAATTTGATTGAATTGGGCATTGATCACTTATCTACAATCTTGACACATGAAAATTTATCGTGTTACTATTTTTTTTAGTTTAAAAATATAATAACTCTTCAAGTACTTTGTTTTAAATTTTTGATTTTGAAATTAATTTTTTTGTACATTTAAATAAATTTTAAAACAGATGTACTATAAATTGGAAATCCTTATAAAGTAATTTATGCAAATTTTTAAGATCCACTTTAGTAAAACTGCTGACATGATCTTATTTAATTTTCTGTCTGGTTTGAGGTTAAAGAATTCTTTTGTGATAAATCTTGAACATTTAAAATTTTCAACTATGAATGCAGATTTAATTTATAGTTTATTTTTTTTCTTAAAATTTTTATTTACACGTCAATATAAAAAACTGTCATCTATTATATATTGCTCGTCTATTAATCTTAATATTCATTGTAAATTTCTCTATCGTAATAAATTTATATATATCGTTATATACCTAGTATTAAACCACTTATAGATTTTGCTGTTAATACTGGAAGTTGAAAATATATGATATTTGTGTGTGTTTAAAAAAATATTTTTTCTTCAAATGGATAGACTTTTCAGCAAATTGCGAAATAAAATGCAGTACTTTTCACTTCTATATACAAATAGATAACAATTTATACCTAATCAAGAATAATTACTTGTAAGACAATAGTTTCAAATGTTTTCAGTTCTCAGAACAAAATTTATAAAGTTAAATAGCAGGAAAATAAAAAGGATTTAGCGTTGTACAAATAATAAACGAAAGCTAGTATTATCTTTTGTCTGCCAATAATAATGCAGAGTAATTAACTTGTGTCCAAGATAGTAATTACATTTAATTCACGTTTCACAGATAAATTGCATGGAATAGTTTTTTCTTTGTATTTCAGCGGTTATATACGTCATTCAGATTAATCTGCAATGCAAATAAAAATGCTGAATATTTTATAACTGAAACTTCTTCAAGTTATTTCTTCGTAAAAATAAATGTCCGATAAATGTTATTTTTCTGTCAAATTTATCTCTTGATATTATTCTACCATTTATAATAGAAAAATCATAAAAAAGTAGATGGCATTTTATTTCTATAAATATTTTATAATACTAAAAACGTATTTATATAAAAAATTAATTATGAAATCGTACTTTTAAATGAATGGGCTAAATGAGAACAAAATGGAATGTTTATTAAAGTAGGATTTTTAAAAGAAATTTTACATAAAATATTTATGATCAAGATAAAATAACATACTTTTATATAACAAACACACATACAAAAATGTTTAAGACTGAATTGTGAAAATTAACATCATGAAATTTATACACATACCGTATAATTGCTTAACACACCATTAGAACAAACATAAAATTATGTATTGAAATCTCCACCAGTTTAAATTGATGAACACTTTCTTACTATATTTATAAAGGTACAAGGAAAAATAAGTATTAAATTTAAATGCTAAACCACGGCATAGTTCCTTTTTAATGATTTTTATACTTTTATGAATCTTTTAAGTTATATTTTTGAAGAGAAATAATTTTTTTAAAAAATTTTACATCAGTTTATATTTAAATAAAATAATCAGTGCATTCAATGAATACATTTAATGAAATTGAATAAATTATATGTAGAAAAATATACACTTGTATTTTAACTTTTCTACCTAAAAATTTAATATTGAAAATCATGACCTCTCAAAGCTCCTTTATTTTTCCTTTAAAATTGTATTAATCAGAAATTTAAAAAATTAATAATATGTAAACAGTTTTCAAATTGGTCTATTTAAATTCAAAATGATTAAATTCGTTTTCATGAAAGATTTTACTACATAATATTTTTAAATTTATTTGTACAAAAGTAACTTAATATTTTTAACAAAAGATAAAAATGTAATAATTATTTATCCACTTTCTTAGAAAAAGTTAATTGCACTTAATTAAAAGTAAAATTGCACTTAAATGTCGCAATATTAGTAAATGAATGATAGTCATTTATAACAGTTAATGTTAAATGCAGTTTTCTGAACAATGAAAACAGAAGTGAGATCAATAAAGTATTATACGGATTTTTGAAGAATTATAAGATATAAAGTTATAGAAAATATAATGAAGGTATTCCAAGAAAATCTAAACTTAAAAATAAGTTTGGAATCTAATTACTTCAATGTCTTAAATTAAAAAACATTATATATATAGCATTTTATAAAAATTTAATAATCTCTATCACCATTTATAAAAGAAAATGTCAGATGTGAAAAACATATTAAACAAAATAAACCATACGAAATGCTATAAAAAGAACAATATTGTAAAACAAAAAATTCATTATCAAATAACATTATCTAAATATCTAGAACCCAGATAAAAGGAAAAAGAAATTGTCGGAAATCATTAAAAACATTCTGCAATATATTGATTTCGTAATTACATAGTAACTGATTGAATTTTGTTCCGTAAAAGTACTTTAGTTAAAGTAAAATAGGGTATTAATACGGTATTGAATTCGGACTACTCTGTGTTAATAGTTCTGTTACTAAACCATTAACAGTGATTAGCATAGAATTTCTTGTTATGATATCTAATAACTTCCAATAACTTAATGTGTGATTGCCATGCAAAGTACTCCATTAATGATGAAATAAATCCAGAGTAGTATAATGATTTTCCAACCTGATTTGTAGAGAATAGTTGAAGAAATTGCTTTTTCGACGAAATTATATTTTAGACTATAATTGAAAGTCGTTAATCTGAATAATATATGGACTTACATAAGCATTTCAAAGAGAAATGATTTGATTATTTTTGACAACAAGTAAGAAAGGACTCCAACAGATGCTCAAATAAAATTTAAGATATAACAATAAGAATGTAATAGATCAAAGAATTAAGTACGGATTAGAACTATTTTTAACCCCAGTGCTGGAGCTACGCTTTCATTTTCCATCGATAACTTTAGATCACAGAAAAGATAGCAGCAAATGTATCTGTTTACTCAACAAAATTCCCACATTAACAGGATATTTAAAAATAATTCAATAAAATCAAAAAAATATTCAACGGCTACAAGAAAACTTTTTCTGTAATGTGGAAGTGTAAATCTACTAACCCGAATGGAAACAATTCCAAATATGAGAATAAAAGTACAATTTCTCTTACTACTATTCCTGTAAGAATATTCTTTGTATTACAATTAGGTTAGGTAGTAGAAATGAACATTTTACAAAGACTATATTCATAATAAAATAAATTTGCTTTTTCGTAAGTTTATAATAACCAGTAGTATGTTTTTTATTTTTTTAGTTTTATACATTAGTGTATCTTTGCATAAAAAATTATTATGTGTTTTAATTTTATGTAATACTTTACATAAAATTAAAACACATAATAATTTTTACGTTATGTAATACTTTACGTGTGTTTACTGGAAGATGCTCAAATAAGTGTGGTAATAAAGTTAAAATTGCCTTTTTTAATAAATAACAAATTTTTTTCATGGATCAATTTTGCCCTCAGTTTAAGTGACTGATAGGTTAGGGCTGACTATTGTGCAATCCATTCTATCCATAATCCATTGCGAGACTATTTAAACTATTGCTATATTCATAACAAAACTAATTTGCTGTTTTATCGGCTTATAATATAATACGTTTTTATTTCTATAGCTGTCACGCGAAAAATAACATCATTTAAGTTTCTCCTTATTTTATCTTATATTAAAATTTACACTTACTATATCAGAGATGATACTCAAATAAATGTAATCGAAATAGTAAAATATTTGTGAATCAAAAAGCCTTTATTTCAATCAATTCCAATAGTCAATCCTGGTAACTAAATGGCCGAATTTGAATAGTGTGACACCGGTTTTATCTGTATTTCTTCGCGTTATCATCACAATAATTATTCCCATATATTTGTATTTAATTTCAAATATAAAAATACACGTTCATTGTGTAATGTTTAGTTTTATTTCATGATTTTGCTGTAATACAAAGCAATAGCATATTTTTTGGCAAAAATTTTAAAACAACCTATAAATCTGCTAATTATGCATAGAAACATGTGAATGGAAAATAAAAATTCTTAAAAAGTACATTCCAAACAAAGAATTGGGTGCCGAAAAGAATTCATAATGTAAGCTAAAGGAAAGCTATAATGCCTTCAAAAGAGGTTTATTTATATTTAAAATTGAAATAAAAAAATGGTTCACAGATATTCAAATTTCATAATTGTCTGAATTATAACCTGTTTGCTTAATGTTCACAGTAGCTAGAATCTAGTAATAGGAATATTCCTTTGAATGCTTAAAATAAATGGCACAAATACAAAAGAAGTATGGAAAAAAATTTTTATTTAATTTTCTGCTGCATTGAAATACTTTAAATTATAAAATCTAATTTATTTTTGGCGCATTAAATTTATGAGCAGTTTTTTCCACACACAAATGATGTCTAATGATATCACTCACTTACTGATTTTCAATTTTTTGTGGCTGTTAAAGCTGCTACCTAACCATTTATAAAATAAAAATATTTTTTCTCAGCTTATAAAATCAAAGTAATATTGTTTTGCATTTACTTTTTTAACAATCGAATTTTCTAAATTCCCATGTTTAATAGCTTTTTGAACATAACATTTGTTGGTTTGATTATCCTCCTAACCTAGGGTTGAATGTCACTCAGTAGATGGCATGAACAGAGTAACATTGGATTTTTTTATGATAAACTGACAATTTTCCTCTTATAAAAGTATTTTTTGTCTCAATTAGCATGCTTCAATGAACCAGTTTTTCGAAAATTTTCCACCTCCAAAAGTTTATTTTTGTATATTTTTTAGTTATTAATTTTCCTAGATTTTCAAGCCTCATCAACCTAATTGTAATAATATTTTCTTGATTTAGAGCGGCAATAATTTTCATTTACTTCTATTTTATGATTTTATTGAGAGGTCAAACAATTTTTTTAAATATCCTTTATATTGATTTTTGTTTATTTATAGTGATTCTAATCAATAAGGAAATTATCTGAAAAAAAATTCATAACATTAATATCAACAAGAATACTTCTGGTGTTTGTTTTAAATTTACAGTTTTGTTTCAAATTCTGTATGAGATGATATATGATGTGATTGTTTATATGACGTGAAAATATCACATAATATGTTTTATTAAAAGCTTATTAAAAAGATTATTGAATGTTGAGATGCTACATCTTTTCCTCCATGAAAAATTCTTAACTAGATTTTCCATTGCATGAAAAAGTCATTTTTTCCCCCAAGTCATTATTTATATCTCAATGGCGGGTGTTAGGAGGAAGAGATTACTGGCTTCAAACATACCACTCTGCGAGAATTATTTAGTGCATCCAAATATATGTAAGATGCGTGTATCTAAGTTAAATATTTCCTTCTCTTGTAGATTCTGTTATTCACCAGTATCGATGATTTAAACAATTTATCATTCTTTTTCCAAAAAAAAAATTATAATCTGGGTCCTTTCTTTGTTATCTAAAGTTTCCAAATTATTATTCAGTTAAATATAGTTAATCCGAGTTTATTTTGACAATTTTTTATTTCACACAAATCATAATATTGTAATTTTTTTTATGAAGAATTAAAATTATTATTTATGTACTTCCTCTATTTTAGTTAGTTTAAAATTCATTAGAATGCGGAACACTGGAAATAATAAACTTTATATTTTGCAGTTATAATTTACTCATAGTTAAAAATGTATAATGATCATATGTACTAAATCTTTTTTTTTATGTATTAGACAAATTAATCATTTCAATATAATACATATTGAAATATCGGATGACTCTTATTTTGATTCTTCCTGATAAACATGGTTACAAAATAAAGTTAATTACTTTCATAAATAATAATCAAGAATAAAAATTATTGATGAAATAAGAAAGACCATTTCTTTAATGTACCATAGTTTAAAATTTATCATATTTAGAAATTTTTTCCATAGGAGTTGCGTTGCACTTTTATGAAGTTATACGTTCCTTATTTTAAACAGATAATTAAAAAATGTATTATATACTCTTTTAATTATCTATTTAAAATAAATCACACAAATTCGCTTTAACTATTCGTTGAAGCAGTCAGAAAAAAAATGAAGCTCGACTGTAGATCCTAGTCGTTTTTTACAGTTAAGGACTAATCAGATTACGACCACCAGATTAAAGTATATCACGAATCACTGCAAATATCGAGGCTGACATCGAATACATGATCAACTGAAGGGAAATGGTAACCATTCAACAATCATTTTGGCCAAAAAAGCAAGGGGAGAATAAATAACTAAAAATTGAGTATGAAAGATTGAGAAGTCTTTTATAATTATATGTGTTAGGTATTTTCTCATTTTAGTTTTTAAGGAGAAGGGAGGAACTTCTATGAGAAAATATTTCTATAGTATCTAACTAAACATACCTGATTAATGGTTATACAATATATTTTTGTTTCACACAGATGATATAATAATATAATAATTCTCAATATAATATCTTTTGAATAAAATTAATTTCTTTTAGATAAATCAATCAATACAAATAAGAGAAATTTTTATTATGGCAAAAATTTCATCTTTAATAATTTTAAAACCATTTCAGGGCTAATTCCATTCAATATAAATTTTCAAAAGCTTGGAAGGAGCCTAAATAGAATAACAACACTTCCTGTTACTGCATTCCGACAAAAATAGAAAAATCCATTCTATAACTTATGAATTAGTTCTTAATAATTAATTTTATTTATTAGAAGCAGCATAAATTTAACTGCTATTAACATACAATATTTTACATACACTCTACCTCATTAGTGGATTTTTCTTTTTAAGGAACGAGAATTTGATTAAATGACTAGAAGTGAAGTCAAGAAAAACTATAATATACATCCACCTTGTCATTTGATAAAAGACAATATATCTCAATTTACTGTGACTTTTATGTTTAGGAAGGAAACATGGTGCAGTTGTAATGAACTTCTAATGGTGAAGGTAAACGATTCAAGACACAGTAAATGAGAAATATAAAAGTCATTTTGCCATAAAAAATTTAAACCTTAACATAAAATAGTTAAAACGCATACTGACATAAATAAGTTTGTTTCAAATCGTCACAGTTATGATAACGCTTTCAAGTTTTTCCGGAAAGGCTTTAATAAGTAAGATACTTTATTGTAAGTAAAAAAAATTTCTTACACAAATATATAATTTATGATTTTGAGGCTTCCCACAAATTGAATGAAGTCTTCAAAACAAATCACCAGTAAAACAGTTTAAAAATTAATTATGAACTGTTAAAATGTCCTTGGATCAGTCTTTTGAAGCAGTAAATACACCTGTTATATTATCTGAATTGTGAAAAAATGATAAACATAAAGTATTCAAAGAAAAGCTACAAACTGGAAAGGAAATCTCAACCTGTGATGAAAAACGGCTTAACTGCAGGCGATTACCTTCTTAGTAGAACCTATGTGAGTGCAGAGGAAATCATTTTCTCCAAGCGACAAAATGAAAAAAGAAATGTAATTTGGTCCCTGATTTGATAAACAAACAAAGGTAACACACACGTTGAATTTAGCAGGGAAACTATGATGTAAGACCAAAATAAATAAACACACATTTTTGAAACAGGCAATTATTTAGTCATCCCTGATAACAAAACTACCAGAAAAAAAAATTCAAGGGTGTATACTGTATCTTGAAAAAAAAATGGCTTAAAAGAAACTACTATATCTTTCCATCAAAGTCATCAGATTTAAATATCACAAACGTTTATGAAAGCACGAAAATTCTGGGTAGGTAGGGAACAATATGGCATGAAATATAAGTAAGAATTAGCAATATCAAACTATTAAAAATATATTCTAAAGATCGAATAAAAAATATTGCATAATTATAATCTAAATTCCAAATTTTAATACGTTATCTAAAAATAACAAATGTGATTTAACCATAAATTTATTATAATTAATTATAATTATAATAAATAGTTTTCTATGTTTATTTAGTGAAATCAATAGATTTACCTATTCTTTTTTCCAGTATAAAATGAAATAATTTAATAAATATATTTTCTGAAAATTGTATCTTCATATAATCACTTTAAAAGTAAAAACCTCTCAGTCCTTACAGTATTATTTTAATGGCGTTAAAATGTCAATAAGATGATGGATTCGTTTTTAATAATTTATTTTTAGGTATTTAAGAAGTTCACATTTTTTGTAAAACCACTATTTTTTAACAATTCGAATTGATTTAATTAAAAAACTTTAAGTGTAGTTATTATAATATTAAATGTAATGATAGGTAAATTAAATAAAGCCCAAACGCGTATACACACGCTCTTATTCACCTAGGTATGCTAATCTTATTGAATGATATATGCAATTCGTAGCATCTCTTCAATTGTATAAAAATACAGGTTGAAATATTTCTCAATTTTTTTAAATTATTTATATCTCAGAGGTAGATTTCTTCAAAATAACGGTAAAGGTCAGAAGTATATAAGAAAGTAAAGCAAGAATACATAGCATGTGTGTTTCACATACACAATTATAGAAAAAACTATGATGACATCTTACTGAAAAAAAATCAAGTTTAGAGCAAAAAATTTGTGCATGATATCTTCATTTATTTCCATTCGAGGAATTGAGTTAATAATGATAATTTGTAGATTTTCTCTTTTAAGGTGTAAATAGGATAATCATAGTAACTAACGAAACCATATTATTCAAATTAATTCTATATATTCCAGTGACAAAGCAAGCAAAATGCTTGTTTAGAAAATGAAAATGTAGAAAAACAAACAAACAATTTTTTTAAAATCTTGATCAGTTTTAAGTATATGAATCCATCAATGTCACATTATTAATATTATTGGCGGAAAAAATTCTTTAAGTTGTCAAGATGATATATTTGTTTGGTTTTCTGAAAGGCGTCGGCATAAGGAAATTGTTAACTTCCGGATTTAGAATGCGCTTTTTTAACAACAATATTGGAAATTTAAAATGGGAAAGGCTTTGTGAAATTTTACCTGTTAACGATAAAGCACAATAATAAACAAATGCCATAAGGGGAGTTTTATAGTGTTTCAAATCAATTAAACATGAAAAAAAATGTCAAAATAGAACAAAATAGGAATCTGAAAGTAATTAAAATATTTCCGTCACAGAAAGAATGATAATCTTTCTATTTGACGTTTTAGCAAATTTATGTATTTTTCTTTTGCTTTTGGTTTTATTTTAAAATTTATAATAAATTATTTGATTTGAAAGAAAATACAAATGTCTCTAGATCGTTTTAGTTTCATTAACATATATATTCCCCCTTTATGTTATTATTTAATGGCATTAACGATACCAAATATTATTCAATTTTAAAAATTTCTTAAGTATTTTTATAGATTAAAGTATTCATATTTCTTTCATTAGAAATGAAACCCAGATTATCAAATATGTTATATAGAGCTTTCATGCCTTTATATGCGTCAATAAACAGAATCATAGTTTGCATTGAAATACTAATATTGAATTAAAATCACAGGAAATGGTTCTTTGATATCAATTTTTTTCACTAATATATACATATAATACTAAATTTTTATAATTAAACTTTATATAATCGCTAAAATATTAAAAAATAATTAAATATCAAAATATATTTTATATTTATTAAAAAGATATATAATACGAAATTTTAAGTTATGATGAAGAAAAAGAAACTTTTAAAATATTGGATCAAAACCTGTGAAAGTAGGCAAAATATCTTTTAACTTCTTTTTGTAATTATATAATCTTTTAACCATGTCTTCTAATTCAAACAAAATATTCAATTTGAATTAAATGTTATTAAATCTTTTCATTGAATGATCTATGTTTAAAACTTTTTAAAAAATTTTGCTTTAAATTTAATTGAAAAATGCTTGCACTAAAACTTTTTAATATAAAAAGCTACAGTTTTTATCATCACCATAAAGAATGTGGAAATGAAAAATAAAAAATGCAGTGCGATAGAAATGTGTTCGGAACAAGCTCTAAGATAATTCGCAAAATAATTCGTAAAGTGATCTATCTCTTATTCTCATCCCTTAAAATATAAATTTATTAATAATAAATCAATTAATAAATGGTGAAGAAAAGAGCTTTGTCTCCTCTCAACTCAAGTTAAAGCTCTATGGCACTCCTTAATTTACGGCTTTGTATTGATACAAGTTAAAT
This sequence comes from Latrodectus geometricus, assembly GCA_026290005.1. Lineage (NCBI taxonomy): Eukaryota > Metazoa > Arthropoda > Arachnida > Araneae > Theridiidae > Latrodectus > Latrodectus geometricus. The sequence goes on from JAPDSC010048092.1 coordinate 67,120, forward strand.
AAAAAAAATCGTCATTATATCGAAAGCCGTATTTTATTCGAAAAGAATTGTATTCAGAAAAAAATATTTTTCAAAAATGTTGCGTGCAAATGAAGATGCTTACATGAACGTACTTCCAAAGTGCTTTGTTGATTTTTTCTTATTTAAAACAATATTCTTCATTGAGAAATATAACATTAATTTAAAATTACAATTATATTTTTCAAGTAACTTTTTAAATATTCAAACATGAAAACTAAGTGAAAGTAACGAGGGAGCCTGCCCTCACGTTTGTTTATCAAATTTTTTAATTAGGAAGGATTATAAAATAAGCACATCAGATATATTTTAATAGATAAAAAATATGTTATTTAATATAAATATAGAAAATATGCATAGATATGGTTTATCGAGAAAATTATATCAAAATAACATACTTCTCTCGCTAAACAGTTTAATAATAAAAACGTATTTTAGACTATTATACTGACACTTTGTAAAAATATTCAAGCTAAGCAGTTTTAATTCTAAAATATTTTTCATTCCGGTGCGGTGTGGATAAAATATTCAATTAAAAAAAATTAATGACTTTTAAATCACTATAAATAAACTTCAAACTTAATGTTGTGAGCTGCTTGGTTAGGGTGTTCGTTTTCGTTAGCGGAAGGTAGTGAGTTCGAATCAAAACCTATTCGATTTATTGTGTTCGTCATTGACTCCTAGAATATGTTAAATATGTCGTGGCCACAATTTTTTGCGTGTGAAATAATACCTCTGGGAGAAATGATACCTCTTAGAAACTGGGGGCAAACAGAAATCCCTGGATTTGCAGACCAAATCTAGGGGTTTCTGTTTGCTCCCAATTTCTAAACTATGAAGTCCTACTTTCGTGGACACCCACTGAAGTGATTCAGTATATAAAGTGCCATTCTTTATATACTGAATGTCGGAAATCTTTGTGGCCGGGCATTATATAACAACAACAAATTTAAAACTAGTTTCAGTAAACTATTTAATAAATAAATCTAATTTTTTTTCCGTATAACTTTAATATAAAGCTCCATCATCAAAATACTTTTATTTTTATTCAATTTTGAGATTTTAAAAATATTTTAAAAGTTAAAAAATATCCTTATGCCCATTAAAGTTATCTAAAAAGAGATCTATGTGTATGCATCGATAAAAAAACTTCTTTTAATTGATATTTTAAATATTTGTTAGAAGTATGGTTCATAATCTTATGATATAATTCCATTGTATATAATTTTTCAAAATTGAATCGTGGATAGAAACAATATGTCACTGAATATGCATTTTTATATTTCACTTTAAAATATTAAAAATTCTAATAATTCAACAATTTAAGAAACAAGAAAGCATTAAAAATTTCTTCTTTTAAATATTTGCATAACCTTGGTTTATTTTCTTCCATTTGTATAAAATCCCGTTTCGCGTTCTTGCAAAGCTATGATCAGCCATTTAGGCTACTTTGCATGAATCACTGCCCGTAAAAACTATCATCCTCCTTAGCTCGAAAAGTGAATCTTTTGGGATGTGGGCGGGATTCAGAAACGGAGAATCCCATGGCTAAATTACTAAGTAGCCAACGTTGACAGCACACACGGATGCCAGATGCAATTTTCCGCAGATTAAAGAGAGGCCTTCCGTAAGATTCACGGTGGAAGAAAATTGGCGACTATTTTTTTTTCTTTCATTCTTTCGAGGGCCTTTAAAATCTGTCATTACTTGATTCTTATCCGTCAAAAGTATTGTTTGCAGAAATGTCAAGTGTTCCAATCTTCTTTGAGGTGTGTTTGCTGAAGAAAATACTTTTCTTTGGCATTTGTATGTTTATTGCTATCACACTATGATCTTCGAAATATCTCGCTATCTCACTCAAACTGCATTTGCTTTTGAGATATTGGCGTTGAAAATGACACGTCTGTTACAATGTAAGGAGGAGCAACTGGCCTTTGGTCAAATGAATGGTGGGCACATGCTTCGCGAAGAACTACTGGAATATTTATGCTGCAATTCACTTAAAGAACCTTTATAATTCAATTAAAATTGTCTGTTATCTAAATTATCTATTGTATGGAGTCTTGTATTGAAAACTGTTAAAATTTTTAAAAATTGTTTCATTCACTAAACTTGTAAAAACAGCAGACATTCAATTTTTAAGAAAGTAATGTTAATCATTTAATTACTTTAAGGCAAAAATTACGTAAAAAATAATCGAATTTATACTTATTTTTTACACATAATTCAGTTTTCTTGAATGCTATAGAATAATTATTTCAATGTAAAAATGCTAATTTCGTCAAAAGTCAAATTCATTCAAAACTAAATATCAAACCACGGAATATTTATAAATTAGATAGTCTTTGTAATTAAATAAGCAAGTATTTCATCGGTTCAAAAACGTTTAAGGACTTGAAATAAAAACTTATTTGTGAGGTTTCTTCTAAAGTTTTTTTTTTTCATTTTTTTTCTATGTACAAGACAGTATCAAATAGAACCTCGAATTCCTTGACAAAGCTACTTCCTTCCATGGTAGCTCGGATTTCAAAATCGATTTTAATTGAACAATTTTCTTTAGCTTCATCCATGGCAATGACTAATACTCAATGTAAAAGGATCTTTGCTTGAAAGAAGCATCTTTTATTCAGATTGAAAACATAAAGATAAGTAGCGTCTTGTTTGATGGAAATTAACCAACCTGACCAACTTTTTCTGAATTAAACATGCTTATTCACCCAGAGTATAATCTTTCTGAATTTACTGATGATTACTAGGGTGTGTCTAAAAGTATAGGGGATTCTTAAAAAAGGCCCATTTATTTCTTAGATACAGTAGGCAATTTCACAATACATTAAGCTATAAGGCAAGTCTTTTTACTCCATTTCATATGGCAAATCGTTTACTGATAATTTACTAATCTGATGACATCAGTCTAATCGAATACGATATACAAGGACTTAACATATTCCACAATCGTAACTTTTAAAAAAAATTATTTCGTATAGTCTTGTGAGACGATCCTTAGAATGAATGCTCAAGGACTTGATTGATGGTGTATTTAGTGACTCTCTAAGTAAGATGGGCGTTAGTCTGAAGTCGAAGGTCATTTACTTATCATTTTTAGCACGTTTTCTACCGTTAATATGATAAATGATGAGAGTATTGTCATTTCAACTACAGAAAATTCTGTTTGCTAACAACCATTGGAAAAAATTTAGCAGACGGAGCAATACATAAGAATTCTCATCAACTTTAGATTTTTTGCGTAGCTCATTAAATATATTTTCCACTCAACATGTAATTTTTCTCAAGGTTTGAGTTCAATTAATTGAGGCTCTGTAGGTAGATAATTATCATATTGTTGTATTGGTGACATAAGAGAATAAATTATTTAACACGTTCATTCAAATAAGTGGAGAAAGATATTCGCAGTGTGTGTGTGTTTCGATATTGTCTATTAATGACATTTTTTTACTCACTTTTTGTGTCCACTGTTTGTTTGAATTGGTTTCTATTATTATTATTATTATATGAAAATCACAAAAATTTATAATTAAAGTTAATAAATGCTGTATATTTGATGATAGTATTGAAATAGTATTAAATTAAAAATGTGCCACCTTATTTTTAAGATGTAATTTAATTATACATATTAATTTACTTTGATTATGTAAAACAAAAATAATTATTCCGTATATTAATATTAAGTACACTGAAATTAAAACGATGATACATACAGTATTAAATTCACAATTAGTCAATGATGATTATTTTGATAATAATTGTTGATATTGCATCTTAACTTATAATAAAATTTAAGAATGTGCAATGAATATCAAACCAATTATATTGTAGTTCAATATTTTCTCAAAAATATCTTTCACATGTTCTTAAATATACATATATTCCCTTATAAAATTTACATGCAAAACAAAACTATAATGATCGCTTCACTGGACTATAATCTTTAAAAATAATAATTATTTATTATAATAATTATTTATTATAATAGGTGTATGGGAATATAGAATTATGTTTTTCATTCAAATAGTTTATGATTGTGTGTGTAATCAATTTTGATTAATTCCATACAAAAGTAATCGGAAAATTTAACCTTTAAATTGATCGTTGAGAAAAATTTACGTAAGTTTTCAATTCTAAGATTTTTTTTTTTACTTCATAACTTTACTTTATACTTAACATAATTTTTTCCAAAACAGTATACCATCAATAGTTCTCTATTTTGATGAATTATCGGATATATTTTGATACAGCATTCCTTTTTATTCTGATGCTTGTAATTTTTTTCAAATTGTTTTCCTAAATGTTCGAATGCCTGTGATAATAAAAATTTTTAATTTTCTTTTCAAAAAAACATATTTTAAATTTTATTTTTTGTGTATGACTTTAATCAATGGTTTGTGATTTTGCCTAGAGATATGAAACTTCTTCATAACAATTTGTATCAAATGTAAAAACTAAATTATTTTTCCGCGCGCGAATTATGTCAATAATTTCTGATTATAATTTGTGTTTATCGTTAAAAAAATGTAAAAATAATGTAAAAATGTTAATTTAGTAATTTTTGAAATGTTTTAGAATTTTTTTTTTAAATAATTCATATAATGTCATTTTAAATTCATTTCATACTGTGAAGGAAATTTATGATTTTTTTACTTGGAAACCCATGACCGTCTTTCTCTTTGAAATAAAAACATTAATAAAATATCAATAGGTTTCATAAACAATTTACTTAACAAAAACTAATATAAAATACCGTTTTGCATTTTTTATTGTATAAAAGGTTTTTCTAAATAATGTATGAAAGATTGTTTACAATAGTTATAATGCTTAAGCGATGTCACCAAATGGTCTCTGCCATTAGGGTTTGACGAGATCTACGAGGTCGATTTAGGTGAACGAATACTTATGTCATTCAGTCGCAAATATATTGATGACAGTGTGATATATGCAATTTTTGTTTGCTCTACCATTGGTAAATCCAATATAACAAGTAAAGTTTCTATAACAGATAATATTTTATTTCATTTCTTATTTCAGCATATTTTTTTAAAATATTATTCTTTTTTTACTGTTTAAAGTTAATATGTTTCGCGTTTCATTCTCCGATTTGGGAGAAATGATTCTTGTTCCGTTTTGCTACAAGATGTCCCAGACCAATCCTAATGGTTTCAAGGTGACCCTAATCGTTTCATAACCCCCATCCTTTTTGCCTTATGGCTACAGCTCTAAAAAGTGGTGACTTCTAAGTATGCATTGTTCTTCATCAACAGTACTCTTAAACCTGCGTTTCTTTTTTTATAGTAGATTCTTTTGGATGTATAATTATTTTTTAGTATTCTACGATTTCCAAAATAGATTGTATTGTCTTCAAAAAAAATGGCGACAATATTCAGGAAAGTTTTTAAAACTTTACATAAACTGATGTACAAACAAAACCGTTTTGCCTTTTTCTTACGAAAGCTTTTCTCCATGATATCGTGAAACTTGGTAATTTAAAAGATTACCTCAAGAGAATGCATTTGGATAAAAAGAATGAAAATTTGAATTACTCTTTAAAAAAATTAAAGCATATGTGTGCAATACAACCAACTTAAGTTAATTTACTAAGACGCCAACTGAAGTTGATATTGAAGATTGCTTAATATGTGCCTCAATACTTCTTACATTATTGCAAAAAAAAAAAAATAATAATAAATATCTTTTTTATCACAGAAGATATAATAATACCTTCTATTAAAGATATCACTGGAAATGTAATTTAAAAAAATCTTCCACTGTTTCAAAAAGCTTACCACTGAGCACTAAATGCGAATTCATAAACTAAATCTTATCGATAATGTAGAAATTTTTGTGGTTTCGAAATTACTTTTTTTTTATCCAAAGTTGATAAAACTATGTTTATGGTTACTAAACTGTTTATGTAACATGTTTTAATAAAATGAAATGTCAGATTATAGGTATATTTTTACGTGCAAAATATTTTGAAATTGACATAAAAATGAGCAACAATATATCAGTGCTTGGTAAAGCGTAATCAAAAAACTTGATCAAGCGTAAAACTTCAGCTATAGATGAGTCATCTTCTACGGCAGGCTGCAACCAAAAATTTATAGTTCATATAAAGAAAAAATATCTAATATAGTAAATATTCATTGTGTCTTACATAAAACTCTTCTAATACCATAAATATCAATAACGATCTTCATATTAGATAATAGTTGAGCTTGAAATCAGTTCATCAAGTTAGAATACAACCACATAAATCATGACTGTTTGCTAAACATCATGAGGAAAATAATGAAGTATCAAACTAATTATTATTACAAACCGAAGTACAATGATTGTTAATAAATGCCTATTTACAAAGATTTGTTAAATTGTTTGAAACAGTTATAGAATTTCTTACAGAAATTAATTCAGCCTCTAGTGATGAACTACTTACAAATAAAAATATTATTTTCTATCATACACATATATTTACAATGTTCAGTGTCATCATGTCTCAATATAAAATATAACTAAACTAATTTCAAACGGGTTGGTGTTGGTCTGGGTGTTTAAGGATTCGTTCTCGGTATCGAAAGGTAGGGAGCTCGAATCCCGATCCAAACAAAGATCCTGCTCGCTAAATATGACTGAGACATGTTAAATAAAATGTAGTTGCAATGTATTCCATATGAAATTTAAAAATTCTAATTTAAGAAAGGTTGAAAAATAAATTAAATGTAAAGGTCCGATGGAATTTAAAATATAGAATTTTGAACCAAGCATTGCTAATTTAGCCAAATATCAAGTATATCCTTCGTAATTTGCGTAAAAATTTGACTTCCAAAATGAAGCATACCATTTAAAAATGGTAAGCAAATCATAACCTCTCTCTGTTTGTAAAATGCTCATTATTAACTTACAGTTTCGAAAAAAAAATCTATAAACTTTGCTCTTTTTTTTTTAAGAAATGAATTTTATAACTTAAAATGTTAATCCATGTAATATGTTTAGAAAAAGCAAAATTTTTAAGTCTTTTATGAAAGTGCTCTCGTTTACTTTATCTTTCATATTTTAATTGAAATTTACTATTTTTCATGGTCTCAGTCAAATGCATTTGAATGAAAAAAGATTCACCTCTTTTTTCATTCAAATACATTCAAAAAATTAAGGGCTTACTTCTAATAAATGTTTTTATGAGATTCAAAAACAACTCAACAAACTAATCGGATAACAATTAACTGAAATTTTATGAAAGTTTAGCATTTATAAAAAAAATCTTTATCACTAATAGAAAAAACTGGCCAAGACAATGCATTGCCCTTTACGCATAAGCAGTGCCAACAATTTCCTTAACAACAGCTTCTTTTTTATTACCTTTTAATTATTATTTCAGCCATGAGTAAAACAAAATAGATACATTTTATGACACAGGAAATTAAACTTATAGCTTTAGCTCTTAAATTGATAGCTAGACATTATAGTAAAATATACATCTATATTTTTAATTTAATGTACTTCATAAAGCTATGATGTTATTCACTATTATTTAGAAAAGTAGAGGACTTTTATAATACTGCAAACGATAGGGTACTTTGAAAAAGAACAAGAAGAGTTCAATGTCCATTTCTGAGAATAAACATATCGACATTAAGTTCGTCTGAAGAATTACGAATCGTGAATTAATTTCACATTTTTTGAACACACACTGCTGTCCCCTAGACCTCTATAGCTATAAAGACAATGACCTTATTTTGAGAAATATACACAACATCTGGCAATACTAAGTTTTTTACCGCACTATGTCTACCAATAATCACCGCGTCATTTTTTTCGCCAACCCACTCCATTAATTTACTTATTTTCCGCGGCACGAATCGTTATACAATTACTTCTATAGGAATGGCAACGATGTTGTCCGAAGAAGAAAAGCGAAGCGAAAAAATGCAAACGATAATCACACAAGCGAATACAAAATATTAAAATTGAAATAACTGACTTAGTAAGTCACGTGAAATAGATATCCGTCGGAACTAAGAAAAAGTCATTTAATGTCTTGAGAAGTGTTTTTTCTTCGATTCTTTTCCCTACTTTTTTTATTCTTTTATAATTTTCTACTGAGGCGTCGTATGTCATGTAATAATAATAATTTTGATGTTCCGGTTTTGTTGATTTTTTGCTCGGTCGAGTAACAATATGGTAGCACTGACGAGTGCCCATTGCGGTTCGATAACCCTAGAGAAACGTGGTCTCCTTTATACACATTTTTTTTCCTTTCTCAGCTATTCGACAATCTTAATTTTTCCCTCCCTCCTGAAAAGAAAAAAAAAAAAGACAAAGAACATATTTGATTGTAAAGAGAAAGACTGATGACGAATTGCGAGAAGTCTTATTGTGGTTGTAATTGTTTTTCGTGCTTGTCAAGATCATCTCGACTTAAACATTATAAAATATTGCATGTGAAGTCAGTCACATTGTTCAAAAGTGATTACATAATAATGATATTTTATCATTTACTACCAGCAGTTTCATTTAGAGAAGAGACAGAGTACGATAAGAAAAATCAACATAACCAAAAACAGAGCACTTTTTCAAAGTAGTAAAATTTATTTAGAATTATTTTTTTTTATTCTAAACACTCTACAAAAAATTTTCTATACGATTGCAATATAAATACAGACCTTATTTTTGAGTTCTTTTTAATGATAAAGTAATGTATTTTATAAACGTATCACTAAAGCATGTTTTTCTCATTTACTTTTTAATTTATTTTCAGATTTTAAAAATCTTTTTTGTGTATTAAAATTCATAAAAAGCATAAATAATTATAGAATATTTAGAATATTCACTCTAGAAAGATATAAGTGAAAAATATTGATAGTATTTTTCTGCATTTACATAGTACTAGACACAAGGACGAATAACAACCCATTGATTTTATTGACAACCACGGGTATTTCGAAGTTACCATCGATTGAAGCACATCCATCTACATCTATGACTTTACTTTGAGATTCGCATCTAAACCCATATAAAAAATCGAAATCCAAATCAAAATATTTTAAATATCTTATTTTCAACAAGAGTAATTGTGGGGATAAAATTACATAATCGAAATCATATTTATAAAAGTCAACAATTCATATAACTTATAAGATTGTTGATAACTTAATAATCACAAAGTAACATTACAAAATAATTTCATGCCACTATTCGATTATAAAACTGTTACACAATAAAAGAAATTCAGATGTATACATGAATTTCTTCACTTGTCAACTTCATCGCTTGTCAACTTATAATATTTCACTTTTTTATAGGCAAAATATTTTTATATTGTTCAAACTATCATGATTAAGTTTCTGGCATGTTAAAGACTTTAAATTACCCTTACGATGGAGTCTGAGAATCATCATTTCTACAAGACAATGGGGTATCACTTTGTCAAGTTTGTCAGGATTATTTTCCATACAGATTACCTTCAATTTACACTCAAACGAATTATAATTGTTATGTTACTGAAATAAACTTTCGTGTGGATTGATTCATGTTAAATATCTTTAATTTAACCTTAAGTTTGATTACTATTCTATCGATTATACTATGTGCATATAAAAATTCCTTTCAAATATTTGTCTCTTATTTTTTGTCAGTTTTTTTTACTGTTCCATGATGTACAAATCTGGAAAAAAAAAAAACGAAAAACGATCAGAAATACTACATTGAGCTCATTCAAGTTGGAAAAATTCCTTAAAACTTCTTAATAGATTAACCATACGATAACTCCATAAAACAAGTATTTGAGAATTATCTACTTAATATGCAATGATTTCTCTTTAAAAAAAATTTGTTATTTTGAAAATGAGATACAATCATTAAAAGAGCATTTTATGATTTTGTCTCTTATGTATCTAAATTTTATGCCACACAGATTAGAGATTAATCGATGTATCATGCCTTACACAAGTTATACGACATCAGTACGCAAAGTTTATGCAAACAATGAAATTTGTGTAAAGAACATAGTATACAATTAAAGATATTGCTGTTTATAAAATATATAGATTTTAAGTAATTACAATGAAGTTTATGCTTATTGTATGATACAATCATCTTTTAAAAATTTATTTTCGCTGCTGTAATCTTGTAAGGAAAAACATAATTTTTATGTCTGGAAGGTAAAATGTTCTTTGTCTGTTTCTAATGAAAACATTTAAATTTTAAAGGTTTATGTACGTTGAAATTTTGTAAAAGGTAATACCTTTTTTGTAGATGTGGAATGGAAAATTAGAGAGGTGGGAAACAATTCATGTGCTGACAGCATTCCTTGTTCAAATTTCAAAATTATAAGGATTCATAATCATTATAAGGCGGTTAGTTGTTCAGAAATTTTGAGACTTTAAAAATAAACTGTTGGAAAAATAATTAAAAAAATAAATCCATTTAGACATACGTAAGTAATCTGTTATCTATCTAAAAACAATCATTTTTCTTCAGACAAATGCTATTTATTTGTGACAATCATATGTTATTATTGGTGACAATTGAAATTAAATTAGGAGACAATACTTAAAGTAAAAAGATATAACATTTAGATTAGTTCAGCAAAATACATTTATGCAATACATTTCCTCCGGTTTATTTCTTCAGATTCAAGCCCTTAAACACCGCTATGGCTCATAATGTCATATTTTAGACAAATGCATGGTCGTCAAATAAATTTTCATTAGCATTTTCTTATCATGTTAGAGATAATAAATGAACATTGGACAGGATTTAACATCGTAATGTTTTTCGACCTGGAGTTTTAGAGTGGATAAAATGACGAACCAGTTACTTTCAGGACTCGATCCTTTCCCCAGCCAGCGATCATGGCAGTAACATTTAGATCCAATAAGATTATCGACAGCCACGTCCTTCCCCTAGTCTCGTAACTAAATTGATGTGTGTCAAAGAATAATACTCCTAACCATTATATTACGTAAGGTAGATAAGATGTGTATATCAGAAATCAGCACATTGTATTTTTTAACTATATTCAAAAGATGAGTGGGCAACTGACAAAGATTCCATCTCTCCAAATTTCTCAGCTATATCAGTGAAGAATTAGCATGGTTAAATAATTTTTATAAATTCCATACAGCAATATTTTTTTGGCTGGTTCTGACTGTAATGTTAATTATTATTCTATACTTATATCAAGAAAACAAAGAATAAGCGTAATTAAAATCTAAAAATTGATCAATTTTAATTTTAGAATCTCTTAAAATGTATATGGAGAAAAATAACATTTGCTTAATAAGTCTACAATCAGCATTTTTTAGAATATCAAAAGCAAATTATTTAAATCTATGATTCATTTTTGCTTGTCATATTAAAACATATTTTGATTGATTATCTAGCTATAAAAGGAGTTAAGAATAAATATTGGAACAAAAATAAACAGAAAAATTTATTTGCTGCATTCACACTCCCAGATTTTTTAAAACTTTCTATTAATGACAATGCTGTGATTAATTTTGAAAAATAAGCAATTGTATTCATCAAATAATTTTATTCCCTGGTTTAAGTAGATTTTAGCAAGCAAAATTAAATAACATGTCATCCTTAAATGTAAGACATTTTAATTTATGATGAAGCACTTAAAATAAAAATTATTGTTACTACTTGTTCTTTCATTGCTTACTTACAAAAATTTTGTTTAAATGCGATTTAAATTTATAAGAAAATATACTTCTTAACATATAATGTGTAGCTTTGCGATTTGAAAACTCTGCCGACCTCAAGCGATTCATTATTAATCTTAAATAATCATAAATCGTTCTTAAAACAAACACAATAATTGATCAAAACAATCAATTATGGATGCGGTAAGAGTTATCATAATGGTAATGTTGTTTTAAAGAAAACCAATTTTAATAACCGATAAACGAAATATTATAGCTTTGTTTTATGTAGCTCAGTTAGTTATTGTTCATCTATAAACATTTTATTTCTTCTTTACATTGGGTATTAAATAACAATGAATTTTTAAAGTCAATAACTGATTAAAATTTAATTTGAACAGATTCAACTGTAAATTGAATATATTTTTTGAAATCTAAAAAAATTATTTTAAGGTCAATAAACGCCTGAAATACTTTACAACTTTGTTAATAAAAATAAATTTCGACAAAATCTGAAAAAACTAATTTGTTTGGTGATTGAATTGTTTTATTTTTTTAACAATGATTTATTTAAAAAGAAATATAATTCATTTGTAAAATATCATTATTTTTTATTCAAACAGAATAAAATCAAATAAAATGTTTTTTATTCTAATTATATAAATACACTACAAGTCACTCATAATGCCTGGAAGAAGCATACAAATCATTTGGAATTTACATCCTGCATTTGCGACGATGAGATGATGAAAATTATTAGAATTGCAGTGCATACACACATCACAGGTGACTGTAGTGCCATCTGCAAGCTCTGTATAAAGAAAGAAGAGAGAGATACCCTATGTGTGAAGCACTGCAATAATTTTTTTAAACGTAAATTATCTAAAACTAGATAACTCAGAGATTATTGGTTATCCTTTAAAGAAACCGGTGATCGTGTTACGAAAAACCAAGCAACTGTGGTGTAGATCTGTAATCTTTGAATGCAAAAGGGAGCGGCAGACCGACGAGATCAATCACACCCACCTTCTTATGCCACTGTATGTGATGATAGGCATATTGCGTGCATGGCAGCAATGGATTGCTTAGTCACATGAACCATAGGACACGATGGATTACGAGCCATAGCGCAATAGACTGAGTTTGTTACGCCTCATTCGGGGCTCGTTGTTTCCATTTGACACCATCTGCGACTAAATGGAATGTCTGCAAAGTGTCTGATGCTTTATTTACCCTTAACTCAAAACCACGAGCGTTTGAGGCCCCAATGGTGAGATTAACGATGGGCATAAACAATGGAATGAAACTGCATTGGTTTTATTGACTAATCTTTCTTCTGTTTGCAACACTATTATGGTTTAATTCGAGTCAGGAGACATCGTGGTGAGAAATTGTTGCGATATGCATTATTGCATTGGCTCTGCATCCAGTATTATGGTTGGGGTGATATTGAACTTCACTCCCATATGTCTCTCTGTAACTTATTGCCGGTACACTTAATAGCCAGTGCTACACCTGATAGATATTGGAGCCTGTGTCCCTCCTATAACTTTAAAGCTCCATCAGTCATTTTCCATCAGAATTTATTTTGCACGGCCATACATGGCAAGTAATGTTCTTGAATTCTTTTTTACCCATCAGATTGAAAAGCTTCCTTGACCTATTTGTTCATACAACCTGTCGGTAATAGGAAATGTGTCGTCCATGCTTGCACAACTATTGACAGTGTGTGGAAGCGGATTAGACTATTATACCCCAAAGATAAATTCAAATCTTCTTTGATTTTATGCTGAGGAATACGTCAACTGTTATGGCCAACAATGGCAGCAATACTGACTATTGATTTTGCTATCATCCATACTTCACAAGAGGCGGTAATTTCAATACAATCTTTCTCTAACATGTTATCTGTCAAATCAATTTTGCCATGAAATCTCTATTTTCTTTTTTTAATGTTGCATTTCGATTGGCTTTCAGTGTATATAAATTCTTTTTGATTTATTTAAGCATTTAAATCCAACTATCTCTATATATTTGGACTATACATTTAGAAATCCCTAAAACTATATATTTGGATTTTGGAGAATTTATTAAATCATCCTTTGGTAGCATTTTGTATTGAATTTAAATAATGTATTGAAAGGTAATTTTTGAGATTTTTTTAAACAGTTATTACATTGAGTTCTCTCTTACTAAACTAGTAAATCTCCTAAAACCATACTGGAGAGTTTGGCTGATACTGACTAACAATTTACTTTGATCATCGATTCGTTAAGAGTTCATTCAAAATTTCACCAATTTTTCTTCATTTCTTACGCAATTGTCCTAGCTTAGGAACGGAGAATTTAGATCCATAACAGTTTCTGATCAAATTTCTATATAATCTCATACTCAGATTGGTGGGAAAAAGCCAGAAAAGAAGAGGAAAAAGCATTGTGACCTCAGTCCTCTCTTGTTCAGTTTGTTTAATTTACATTTAAAGTAAAATATCTGCACACTAAACGAGTTTTTAAATTTCCATTGTCAAATATAACGTCAGTATTCAAAAGGTAGTATATATTGATATTTTGCTCTATGTTACAATTTTGAATCTCTTTTGTAAGTATATAAGATTTTTAAAATTTTAATTTTTATGCATTTTTTTCATTTATTGATTTTAATTAGTGTCAAAAAGGATCAAATTATTTCTTTTTTAATTGATTTTTCAAATTTGTTTTTACAATACGAAGCAAATATGAGTTTTATTTTCAATCGCTTAAATAATTGGTAGTGATTACAGATAGTTAAGCACGCTCTTCATTTTTCATATTTTGCTTAACGAAAAAGTCTAATCATTAATTGTTTAAATCTATATTAGGATCTTACAAATCTCTATGAAAGGTTCAAACATGCTAGAAATTAAGACATTAATAAATGAGTAATTTAGTATTATATAGGAAAATATTATAGCTAAAATAATTGATAAGACTGTAATATCAAAATAGTATTCAATTATTTAAATATAGTCTTGTGAACAATATTAGAAATGTTATAAATTACAGATGCAAGAAAAATTTTCATTGACCAACACCTCAAAATTTTTATTCAATACGTATCATTTTCTGGGGTCCTGTTTAAAAAACACTTCAACTTAATTTCATGGAATGCATCCCATTCCATGTCATCATTAAAACGGTTAAGTTAAAAAATTATTATCAATTTCTAAATAAAATAGCAAGAAAATATTTTATTTACAAAAGAAGAGCATATTAGCAAATGGAATACAACAGTATCATTTTATTTCTTACATTTTTTACAATAAATTCTTAAAAAGAATTTAAAGTACGATGTATGAAAACAGATGAGTATTCACTATATTGTTTACATTATCAGATTGATAATCTGTCTTTAAAATTGATAAACTATCAGACAGCAATTTTAAGAAATTTCGTGTTTGTTATTATTGTCGTTATCTTAATTGTATAATCAACAAAATGTATCACACATCATCAAAATATGAAATATTTTAATGAAATCTTTTTTCCCATTGCATGCTTTTCAATAATTGACAATGCCGATTCTATTAACTTTGCTTACAGCAAATCGAAAAAAGAGGCTATATAAATTCAAATTTTAATATATCTATTCTATTATTCAATACATAAAATATAGTAATACACTTAATATTAATATATAAAGCAAAGGTATCTTTTCATTGATAAAAAATATTTCCTCTTGTGGTGAAGTATTTTTCGGACGACGCACTTAATCCTTACTAATTCACAACTTATTTATAAACATGATCAAAGAAAAAAAATTATTTGTATGCGTAAAAATACACTATGAAATAATTTTTGCACATAATATATACAATATTGGAGAAGAACTTTTTTTTATTTCTGTATGTTATAAGGGTATAATTAGGTTTTTCAATTTTTTCCTATTATTATTTTCTCCCTATTTTATTGAAGAGGCATCAAATTTCGTGATTCATTGGTTTCTCAAGAAAATTGTGTTTGGTGCTGAAGTTTCTTCTACATAAATAAATTGAGCGAAAAGAAAATTTGTTAATTATCTATTTTCTTAAGATGAAAGGGACATTTTTTAGAAGAAGAATTCATTCCAACTGCACATCAAAGAGGGGAAACACAATGAGCACCGAAATAATTACTTCTTGGACATCTTCACAGAACATGTTTACCTAGATTATAATTGAAATTAAAGGAAGCAAAAAAAAAGAAATTCCCTTGCTCTCAATGGGAACACTTCTCAGATCCTCAGACAAATGGACCACTTGCTGGTGGAGACGAATTAACTACATGGGTAGTAGTCACGAATTGGCGATCAAAATAAACCGCGACCGAAGTCTCAAGCCGTGACAAGTTAGCCACCTTCTTCTCTCTATGAAAAACCTCCGCTATTTATTCCAAAAGGGAAAGTGTCACTTTTAGCGAGTTGGTGTGGTTCGAAGGTCGAATCCCCTGACAACCGGCTACAGTTGATTGACATCTAGTCATTGACTTAAGGAACGCAACACAATTTTTTTCACAATGACAACAGCAAATTTAATCATTTTTTCTGTATTTCCTTGGCTTCTATTTTCTCATCTAAGCTGGAAGTTTCTGTACCATTGAAATGGAAAAGATAAATAGTCTTCGTGCTACGAATGCTCTTTTTTTTATTCTATTCTACTGACTGACTGACACAGCATACCGGCATTGATTAGAACTTTGAGATACTTGAACACAATCTTTAGCACCGAAAATTAAAATTAATACAGTCTGTAATACATATGTTCCTTAATTTTTACCTTCCTTTTCAAATGACACATAATTTGATTTATATCCTTGAGCAACAGTCTTTCATTAATCTGTCTATTTTAAAATATCATTAAATCGTAACTTTATTCAAGAGGATGTTGATTTCAACGTTTATTCTGGGAGATTTGACCTGGAATTCATGTTGAACTTAATAAATTTTTTCAGTTCTTTTAATTAGAATTTTTTAGTTGGTCATAAATAATAAATATATGATATAACAATGCTCGTATAATTTTGCGTTTGTAACACCATGATATTCTTTGAATATCATATGCATCCTTATTAGATTTTTTACACTCCTTTGATTTTGTTCCTTCCTTTGAAGATCCTAATACGTACTGTCATTATGTGAACATTTGGATGATGAAATATTCAGTATACATTATAATTGAGACCACTTGAGAAGTTTTGACAACTTAAGATAATTTTTAGATGCTATAATTTTATCCAAATCTAATTATTTACACATTCTGAATCAAAAATATAATTAATCATGTTAAGATTATTTTGACATTTTTTAAACATGTATGATTCTTAAATGCATCGGAATAATTAAGTTGCTATAATATCTACATTAATTCATTGTTAAATTTTGAGAATATTGTACAACTTATTTCATGAGAATCAAACTAGTACATTTTATCTACAATTTTGAAATTATTATAAATTATATTTTTCGGCAACTTATGCATTTAATATCATGTTCTTATCTTTGTCACCTTTTTAGCAATGGTCCTGTATAAGGTGAGCAGCAATTGGAAATATTCTGGGTGCCATCACTGAATTAAAAAAAATATAGACGTTTGAGAGATATGTTAAATGTAGCTATGTGATTCAATTACACTCTTTGGAGTGGAATCTCCTATATTCAATATTAACCACTACTTGCTAACAATGGGAAAGAGATATTATATTATGCCTACATTTTCCTGTAAAATTTGTTGTTTGGGAGTTTTCCTAGTTGTGACACCTAAATAAGTTCCATTATCTATGAAAAATTTTTTTCGGAGAAAAATTCACCGTAGATGTCCATATAAAACCTTGCACTTTCTTTCAACTATTAAGTTACCTAGATTTTGGTGTCAAATCATATAAAAGATATTAGTCTCCATGCTGAAAAAGTTGGATGAAATGAATAGTATTTTTAATGATATTTTTATTAATAATTTATATTTCAGAATTTTATACATAATATAGTCAGGTTAGTGTGTGTGCGTTTGTCAAAATCCAAACAGAAACAATTACTGAAATACGAATTTGTTAATCATTCCTAAAATATTTTCACTTTTTTTAAGTAAAAAATATCTTTGATGCCATAATTTTATCCTAATATTATTTAAACCTAATATTATTTTAAAAAAATTTGTTAAATGAGGTTTTACAATTTCAAAACAACTTTATCTTGAAAATTCTTTCAGAAAATACGCACTTATATACGTAACGAAAGTACAAGTATTCAATTTTGAAATATTTTATGTATCGAAGTACACAACCTCAAATAATTATACTAACATTGATATCGAAAATATCGCGAAATCAGCTGTAATTCTTCAAAGAACCAAGAATAGAAATAAAAGCACAACCCCAATATTGGAGCATTTATATTTTCCATTTGATTATATCTAGTATATTACAATAAATATAAATCAGAACCTATTCACATAAACAGAAGATATCAATCAGAAAAGATTATTAAAATGGAAAAAGAAATATTTAAAAAAGAACAAAATGTATATCATTCATTAATATTGTGTTTGGTAAGTCAGCAAGGACGAAATTCTAAATAACCGAGTGATTATAACCATTATGACTTTATTTCTATAAAAATTGCATGGAAAGAAAAAAAAGGAAAACTTAAAAATGTGTATGTGGAAAAGAAATAATACTATGAAAACACACTATTTACTGTTAACATTTATTTATTACTATTATATAAAAAAAGATTTTCACACAGCTCGAAGAACAAAATTTCAGTAAGAAGTTTTGTTTTACTCTCTCTCTCTTACTTTCCAGTCAATAACCATATATTTGTTTCTGTATTTCTTTCTAGATATAACTTGTTTGCAAAAATATATTACTGCAAGTGTAACATTTGATGAAATATTACATTTTTGCTTTTAATTTATATTTATAGTTTTCTTTCACATTTATAAATATTTGAATCGTTATTGCCTACGAATCATTTAAAACTTTAGTTCCTACAATTAATAATTTATTTCTGGATCATTAAAAATGAACTTTCAATATCCAAGAATCCAGTTTCATAACTTTTGAGAAAGTGTCTTAAGAATTTAGATGTATTTTTTTCAATTTTTTAAAATTAAACATTTAGTGTAGTTTATAATTAATAATTAGTTGAAGATACAGAGAAAGTTCTTTCATTAGAAAGAAACCACAAAGTTAAATGTTTACTACAGTTTGGAATATTCATCTTTAAATCCGTTTATTGAGAATGATTTCTTGTTTGTATCTTAAATTAGAATAAAATTATCTTTCTTAAAGAGAAGTTTTGAGTTTATCTGAATCTTATAGTTTCGTATACATGCTTAGTTAAAATTTATAGAAAATTTTATAAATATTAAAATTGATAAAAACTGGAAACTGTTTCATTCCTAATAAGATATCTCGATTTCTGTAAGTTTTAAGTCTTTCGAAATCATTTTAATTTAAATTATTGAATGGATTATAGGAGATACTGAATATAAAAAAATTTGAAGGTAACAATATTAATAACTGAACTAGACAGATACAAATGCTTAATTACAAATAAGAGTTAGAATTTTAGTAATTGTTCTTATAATTGTAAAAATAATTAGAAATTTTTAAATTATAAAAACAAGAGCAGCTTTGTCTAAATTGTTTTATTCACTAATTTACATGAAAAATATGTATATAGTATAACAAATAGGAAAATGTTTGAAAAATGTAAAGAATATTGTAAAAATCAGAAAAATTCAATTGTGTCAATATTCATTGCTTCTAGGGTACGAAACTCTAAGATTCATTGCTTTCGTAAAAAGTATTCTTTAACCAAAGTTTCAGTTTAATACAACAAATATAGTTTGAAAATGTCCAAATAAGATTTCAATTCTAAAATTTCATTTTGCACAATTTTCCAATTTAAATAAAAAAAATTAAGGATCAAAATATTTTGTTGGCGTACCTCGTCTTGTCAGACTTCAGTTCCTTAAAATAGAAAGAAATTTCTATCAGTTTTATATTTCTTTATAATTAAGCTAATCAAGTAATGTATTGTTTCCTCAGGAATTTAAATTATTTTTTCCAATTAACTATATGTAAATGGATTGAAGATAAATATAAAATTAGCATAATTTTTAACTATGCGTGTTATTAAGCAATTTTTTATAATTATTCTATTTGTGAACAAATTCAGTTTTACAATGGAGTTCGGATAAAATGATAAATACTTTTTCTATTGCAAAAGAAAATATATACGTAAATATATTATAATTATAAGAAAATAAATAACACGTTTCGAGCTTAAATATCATATATAAAGATCGTTAAAGATTCTCATATCATTTCTAGCGTTATTTTATATATGAAATAAAAATTTAACCTTTTCACTTGACTCCACCAAAGGTCCTATCTGTTGCCCCACCCATAAACCAAACTCTTTAATTTGCACTCTAATTCAATTCCTTCAACTCTTTTTTTTTACTATTTTTTCTATTAAGGAGTGAATTACCTCGAATGCTAGCTGACTTTCTAACACGCAGTGTCCACATAACAAAATAGTTTTTATTGCCGTTTTCGACTTTCTTTATTCACTCTCTATTCTTTTAGAATTCTAAACAAAAGAGTGCGTGTGGTGCAGACGATACTGACCTACGACACGCGTGTTAGATACTACAGAGCTAATTTGCAACTCATGCTGAGTCTTCTCTGTGCGGTAGACTGCAAACAGGATTTCGAAAATGTTCCTGTTATATAGGAGCACCGTAAGTCATAATGTACTCTACATTATTAAGCGTTTTTTTCTTCGATCCGCTTGTTACAAACTTCAGACAATGGAAAGAAACCCATTATCAAATATAACGAACTCTTTACATTACACCAACAGTTTTTGCTTTAAATTTTCAATGTGATTGGTTCTGTACACATATTTTATTTCTTTAAATATGTGTAAAGATGTAGTTGGCATGATACAAAGAATGCTCGCATACAACTTTTTCAATAGTTTTATTATCGCTTATATTCCTGTATTTAGTTGGTAAAAGGTTTTTAAAATTTAATGAAGCGTAAAACCAACTTTTTTTAAGAACTTTTTTTATAATGTGTCTATATAAATTCTTAAAATTAAAAAAATTCTTAAAAAGCTAATTTAATTATAATTCACAAACAATATCCATTGGACTGCATTATTTAAATCCACAAGGACTTTGAATCCGAAAGCTCCTTGGTATTCAAATAGTCAAATATTCATGTTTTGAGCCAAAACCATAATTCGAAATACTCCACAATTTGAAACATACGAATCTTGTTAAAATATTTTCCTTCATATCCTTGCTAAGCATGCATATATATATATATATATATATATATATTCTCGTTGGTCGAAGATGTGGTGACGAGGTGTCCAGCGGGAGCCGTTGACCTCTTTTAATAACAAGGGTATAACCTAAAATTACACTTAAAAATATAATTTTGGAATATAATAAATATTTTCAAATTTAAATTTAGAAAATTTTTATTAACGTTTTTTGTTTAAAAGTAAAATAAAATTTAAATATAATAATTATTAAAAGGTAAAGTAAAATAATATTTTCTCAATACTATAAAAAACTTACAATCATTTTTAAGTTTCCTTCTAAAAGTGTTTTAATTCCATTCTTCTTTTTTTTTTTTCGCCTTTAAATTGACTGTTTTCAAATTTTATTTTTCAACTTAGTTTTCATATTAAATATAACTACAATTTTTAAAGCATTCTGAACATTCGAGAATTCTTAGGTATTCGGATTCAAATCAGGAATTTTTTTTATCCTGTAATAAACCTATCTAAAGCTTAAAGTAGAAGATTTTCAATTAAGAAAAATATAACAAGATAATGTAATTTACGGGATAACTGAGTTGCATTCATTTTAGAAAAAATGTCACTATCTGCATAAAAAAATTATACATTTTATACAAAACATTTTATTATATTAAATATGTAAAAAATCTGAAAAAAATTGTAAACTCATTATAAATTATTACAGAAAGAAGGCATTTTTCGTCATGTAAATCTTGAGTTATAAAGATTTAGTAATAAATCTTGAGTAATATTGATTTAGAAACGTAAAAGATAAAGAAATTTATTATTAAATGTTTAGTAAGCTAAATTATGCTTGAAATAAAAACAACATATTTGAAAAATTTTATATCTTAGTGTTACATTTTATATCCAGTCGATATACTTAAACTAATTTTCGAATTTTTAGCATTTTTATCGAATTTCCTCCCTTAGGATAAGTTCTTTAGATTTTAACAAGTTAATTATTTAGATACATGTCAGTTATTTTTTATTGATTTTTTAACTATGTTCATAATATTAAATACTTTTTCAGAACCATATATTGATCTAAATCTACATTAATGATAAATTTTATAAATTTCAAAAATTGTTTATTGGTACAAATTTGCAAAATTTAATTTACTTTGGATAATTTGATCATGAAGTAAAATATTCATGGCTTTTTTGGATTTCAATATAATGACTGAAAACAACGTTATTATTTTTTCCAGATGAGTAAATTTTAAACTAACTTTGCGTAATGTCATTGCGTGTTCCCGCTAAAACTGCTTTGTATCATAGAAGCAATATATGTTCTAGTACATATAGTTATATTAAAAACATTTTATTCTTGTGCTTCAGTATTTGGTTTTATTTATAAATAAATTATATAATTTTTTTTATTATAAGATTTGAGTTTTATATTTTCTTCTCAGACTGCTTCAAAAATTTTCTCTTGAGCTACGAACAGGGAGGTCTGGTGGTGTAAACATAAACAAAAACTTCTCTAGGCCATGGTGGCCTGGTTATTCCACTAACAAGAAAAATTACTGGTGTATAAAAACTTGTCAGCTATTAAATAAGAAAAAATCACCTCTTCTGAAGTTTTTTTTTTCCAAAAAAAAAAGTATTTAAGTAAGTAATGGAAAACTGAGCTAGTATGTAATTAACAAATCAAACAGTTTTCTAATCTGAAAATGGAATCGAAATGTAATCGATGATTTGTTCGAAGCTTCTCGAAAAAAAAAAACTACAATGGAATCGTATATGTCCAAAAGAATCTCAAACCACAGCAAATGAAGACAAGGAATAATTAACATCAAAGTAAGTAAAGATGTGGAAAACTTGTCTTATTTAGATTTGGAATTCTTGAAAGGTTCATAAAATTTTGCACAAAACATTTAAACTAGGAATATTTGAATTTTAAAAATTAATATTAATTAAAAGGGAGCAAACTCGAATAAAATGCATGTTTTAATCTAAAATAATTTATAATTAAGTAAGTTTCAAGCATTATTTAAAAAAATTAATGGATCATATTATTTTAATAATATTATTCAAATTTTGTTTTCATTAAGAACTTATATTAAAGAATAAAATAATTTATCAAGGAGTTAAATGTAAATCGAAATAAACTATTTGACTAGGGAATAAAACGTCATGATCTCAAAAATAAAAGCACTAACAGCTGTACCAATAACCATAATTTCAAGAAATGAAGCGTTTTTATATTTTTTTTCAAAACACCATATTTTGAAATATTTTGCTAAATATTTTTCTTTCTAAAATAGAAGCAAAGAGATTTATGGGACTTGATAAATTGATAAGCGGATAATAGACGTTAGTAAAGTTAGGCAACTAGGTACGTTGACGGACACAGTTAATGAGACATGTAGTTGAATCCTTTATAGTGCTTGATTCTTGAATTTGGACTTGGTTTCAAGAAACAAAAAAAAATTGTTTGATTAACCCTGAATAATAAGTACTTTTATACGAAATTGGTGAAAGATTGGTTATTATTTAAATTGAACTGCGTGGGAGAAATAGAAGCTCTGTAGTAACTTATTATAAATTTGATATATTTAACAATAAATTAAAAGGTATCAAAACATTTAATAACCAGTAAATTTTGTTAAATAAATATAAAATTATAATTTTTACAAGTTAATATCTGTGCATATAAACACTCGTGTGTCTTTTTTTTTTTTCCTTAACATTGAGCCAAATATAGTCAAAAGATGAATCAAAGTGTATAGATTTGAACAAAAGAAATGTATAATCAACAGGTGCTTTGCAATTGTCAAAACTAATTTTGGAATGTGATACTCGATGTTTTACAGTATAAAGAAAAATAGTCTCTAAAATAATTTTGATTTGTTCAAGAAAAATTTTCAGTAGCAACATAGATTGATAATCTGATCCAGAATATAAGGATTTCCACTTCTACCTCAAAGTTAAAGCAATAAATAAAAGATAAAGAGGGGGAAAAAAACACTAGACCACACCATGAGTAGTGGCCATTTTGTAATTTTGTTATTTTTATGGTTGATAGAGCAAAACCTTATTGTTTTTGTATAATTAAGAGAATTTTCTTTAAGAGGAAAAAATTTAACATTTGAAATAGCTATGATGACCAATTTACCTAAATATTATTAAGCACCTTTACTTGAATTCTACAAAAAAAATTCGTTTCATATAAAATTAAAAAAATAATAACAATAACAAAAAAAATCTTTTTAGTATTTTGATAGAAAACCGAGATGCAGAAATTTTACCGTTTACAAACAATTAAAGACTCTTTTAGCATCTTCATAAAGTTTTTTTCATATAAAAATATTTGTTATTATGTATTGTTCCAGCTCAATATCTCTATTTCATAGCAAATTAGTAAAACACCTTGTTTGCTTATAACTTCGTGTGTGTATATATATATAAATTCATATATATATTTCATTTTTTACAATATTTAAGCATTATATTGTCTCATATTTTTCTTTTTTTTCTTTTTTTTTCCCCTTGCACCAAAAATTTTGTTATTTTTTTCTTTGTAATGCATTTACCTCACTGAAAATATTTTTCAGTTAAGGAAGAAAACTGCCTTTCTGTTTGCCTTGACTATTCGACTCCTAGTTTACTGATCTTTTTGCCATTAAAATTTTGATAAAAAAGTTTCGTTACAAGAATACTTTTATTATATAAATTATTTAATAAATATCTTCAGGAAAATTTTAGTTTTTCTTAATTAAAAATGATATGTATTAAATTATTGATAATTTCTAAACTGTTTTTGTGTTGTGTTCTATTTTTAGGATATTAATTTCTAGTAGTTTCTAGTAGATAAATAAAATAATTTTTCGAACTAGACGGCACTGCTTTTATTTCACGAGTAGTTACATTCTTAAGAAATTTTCAAATTGAATTCCACGTTGTAATTTAACGATTAGGATTCAACTATTCGATTAAGCAACCAAAATTAAAATTAGATACTTCAAATCTTAAATCCACTGTGGTCATCATAAATCAAGGAATAATCACAAAAAGAAGATAACGCAGAACATTATGCGTGGAATTTAATGACATTTATACACATTATAAAATGTATAGAATGATACAAAATACCATGTAAAATATTCACCAGACAATTATGGTGTTATAAAAATTAGAGCATATGTATACAATGAACAATTGGAAAGGGTAAGTTTGGTATAAGAAAAGTACCTTTAAAATGGGGTATGATGGACCGAGAAACAATACAACCCATGAAGTGATGTTTGATGCTCTCAATTATGTGGTCTATTAATGGTCCAGAAAGGGCGATTCATTGCTCTTCCAAAGATCTTAAAAGCGTGCTAGGATCTTAGGAAAGGTATTGAGAGAAACTACACGTCTTCATAGAGCGTCCCAAACAAGCTCGATTGAGTTAAGGTCCAATGATCAAGTTAGCCACGATATACGCTCATATTTTTTCCTGCTCAAGATAAGCATCCATGATGCGAACTATTTGTGGTCTCTCGTTATCATCCTGCTGCACGAAAGCATTATATCTTGCCACGATATAAGGGCGTACATAAGCAATCAGTATGTCATCTATATAAATGTGAGAATAAACATTTCTATGGGAAAAGATATGGAAGTCTGTGCACACTCTCAAAGAGATACCCTCCCCCCAAATGCAGACACTGCCTGATCCGTATGCATCTCTTTTATGGATGTTTGATGGATGAAAACACGTTCCACGTTCTCTCCAAATAAAAATACGCCTACTATTGCTTTCTATGCTAAACCTGGACTCATCCGTAAATAGGATAATAGCCTTCACTGATAACTCGTTCAGTGGACATGTTGACATGCCCATTGCAAATAGGCTGTGGTGTCACGTGAGCGGGATGCAAATGATTGTTCGTCTCGCATAAGGACCACGTCAGTGGTGTCTTCGACGCATGGTTGATTTGGATACCAACCTTCTATATCTTTCAAAGAGAGAGAGAATATGAGTTCATCCACAGTTGCAGTTTTATTCCTTCATGTGCATAATGACAAACATAGGTCATCGCCATTCGTGGTAGCGCGTGGCCGTCCTTAGCTGAACCTCTTCTATATGCCAAATCTGTGGTTAGAAATTATTGTCAAAATCACAGTATGATCACAGATGGACTCACATTCATCCACCTAGCCACTTCTATCTGACTTTGTAATGCCACTAATCGTTCAATATCTTGCTATTGAAATTGTTTGGTCAAATGATGTCTGGATGTCATTGTTACAATTTTCCAGATTTCTACTCTCATACCAGCAGGGACAATTGCCATCGTTATCTAAGACATCTATTTTTATACTCCTCTCGAATGACGTATTCCGACAGCAGAGATACAATTTTGCATAATGTCATATTGTTCAGCTCCTTCTATTTATCATCATATTCAAATTTCATTGAGATTAGCCATTTTTGGGAGAGTTATCGCTATTTTTGTAATTTTTCCATAATTTTTTTGTAACAAGTGTATTTTAAAACTTAAAACTCATGGAAAACGAATTCTTTTTTTTTATCGGAATTTACAGTAGAATTATTGTAAATTCCGATAAAAAAAAGAATTCGTTTTAAAGATAAATTGTAATTCTTTAAATTTTATTAAAAAGCTCACAAATGTAGGATATAATCTGTTCGAATAACTTTCGTCATGAAATTTAACTTAAGCTATTATTGTATTTAGAATTATTTCTGAAATTTCTTTCTACAGGTTAAAGACTCCTATTTTAAAAAAAAATGACTATATTTGATAATCTTCTAACATCAGAACTCCACCTATTCAAATTGACTTCCTGTTTTCTTGATGGAGGAGATGAGAAATATCTTTTAATATTTGTAAATACACCGTGAAATTTACGCGTCAATTTCATCTTGCTTTTCAACGAGAACAACACTGTAATTGTGTTCTTTCCATCATCTTTCTGTAATGAGCTACGTTTGAAAAATTTAAAATCTTTTGTCAAGAATTTTCCATAATAATTAATGCTTAAATGTTTGAAATGATATCCATTTAATTGTTATAGCTATTCACAGGTTATCTGAAATATCTGTGAACTATTTTTATTTTTTTAATAGTTGATCTTTGACATATATTATTAATATGATTTATTAATATGACATATATTATATAATAGTTCTTTTTTCAAATAAAAAAATTTCAAATGAAAAACACTTTTTATATAAGAATAACTTTTTATTGAATGTTGCATGGTATACAGTATTTATTTATTTTTTTTACATAAAATCCGCAGTTATTTGTGATATTTAAGTTAGTTTTGTTTTCACGTTTTTCTTTAATATTAAAATATTTTGTTTCGTCAGTTCAAATTTTATAAAAATATTAAATGTTAAATATTATCGCAAAGTACTCAGGAAGGGCAAGTAAATTTAATTTCAAAATTATGTGATATTGAGACCAAATTACTTAATATCAAAAGTCATTTAAATATTGAATAGCGAGTATAAATTACTATATTACCGACACATTTAAATTTTATTTTGTACTGTCCCTTAAAATAAGGAGCGTAAAATCTTATTAATAGAAAAAAAATTGCCTACGTTAAAAAAATTTAATTATTCCTATCTCAGTCAGTTTTAGGACTATTAAAGTAATTTCGTTTTATTATGCAGAAAAAAATTTTAACGTAATTTTATAAACCTTGAAAGCAATATATCATGCAATATAAACCTTGGGAGCCGTATATTGCTTAATACCATTTTCCTCATAAAAAATATTCTCGAATAAGATTTTTAATAATTTGATATTTTTTCTGCAATTTGAAGTAAATATCAACAATTAAAGGTTGAATATTTATTAGTGGTTCATGATTTTTCCCAACACCTTTTTTTGTGAATAGATATTCAAAATGAACATAAAAAAATCTAGCAATATCTGTAATGTCTAATTGGCTTTCTAATGCATTCTCTTATACACACTTTGTTTGAAGCTAAAGAAAGAAATTTATACTCACCTGAATAGGTGATATAAATGAAAAAATTTATATAATTTATAAAAATCTACCTACGGTAAGAAAATTGTATTCCTATTCTTCACAAAAGTTTCTAAACCATTTTCATCTCGAGGAAAATTGCTATGTATAAAATGGCAATAATTGTTACTGTAGTTGTATCGAAACATTTAGAAGTCTTCATTTTAAATAGAAAGCAAATCTTTGTATCTTGAAATGAATTCTAAGCATAATAAATTCTAATACAAACCAAAATATTAAAAAATCAATAGCATGCATTAGAATAAGAAGCAAGAAAATTCTGGAGAATATTTTTATTCAAAAATTATTTAAATTCTTGAAAGTAATAGCGGTACAAAAAGTGAATTCCAACTGTTTAGAACTCCACAAGAATTCAACTATTATTTGCAATAAAATATCAAATTTTCTTTCAATTTGATTCGGTCAGTAGACAACAAGAATTTGGAAAAATAATTACCATCATAGGAATACATATATTATAATCTTTCAACGTAAATTTATTTATTTTTTCATTTCAAGTAAAATTTCAAATGCTTTATATTAGGTTCTATTTGAAGCATTTAGTAAAAAACTTAATTTTTAATATTTCATTTGGCTAACTGATAAATCAATAAATGGAAACATTTTTGACCATTGCGAGGGAAAAAAATTGTTTACTGCCATTGTTATAATCATAAGATTTTTTGTTATTTTTGTCATTCAGTTCTAAATGACTGAAATCATAACTTCTAAATAGCTATTTGTGTGTTATCATATCTGTATGCAACTAAACTAAAATTTTTAGAACTTTTTTGTTAACTGGCTGCAATTGATTTGTAGGCGATCTCTAATTAAGAAATCATACAGATAAATAAAAAAATTAATAGTACCAATCTTGATTCTAAAACGAAAACATCTGCCACTTCATTAAAGAGTAGAAATTTTTTTTTATCATTTAGAGTTTTTTCGAAACGGGTCATTTGTTACTTCTTCTCCACATAAATTCAGCAAGATATGATTCCAAATGCTTTCCCGATATTTCTTCCCTTTGCTCGATTTTCGGTTACATGTGATAATTTTTTATTCTAAAAAATTCTGCATTTGTATTTAAATTTAAAAAAGTGAAAACCGTTTCTCTTCAAATTTTGTCATGATATTACTTTTCCAAAACATTAAATTATTATATAAAACATTATATAGGTTTCAAAATAAATTGTTATCTTTTTCTAATATTTTCTTTCATAACTTCTGAAAGTGTTCTAAGATATTGGATTGGTATTGAAATCGGAAAACAACTCTTTTTCCCTTTGCAGACACCACTACCCACTGCTACAAGAAAAATACGTCTCACATTGTTTTTTTCCCCTACTTTAAAAGTATATTTCAGTCTAATTGGATTGTCAAATCGGAATCTCCTATTTTTTTTCTATCGTATTTTATAAAATAAACGCGGATTTCCCACATATAATTTTTCTTGTCAACAACTGTTTTGTGATTCCTTTTCACTTGTTACTTATATATTTTCAAGTATCTCTTAGCTAAAAATGTAAAAAAAAAAACTATTAAAAAAAATGAAATAATGCAATTAGGACCATGTTCGGTGACGAATATGATCGCAAAAATGCTGCAGAAGGTTAGAAGCATTTATTTCCAAACTAAAGCTTTGTTTCATCATTGCTGAGAAACAATTTATTAGTAGACATGTTTTTTTTTTAGCAAAAATTTAAAAATTCTTGATCTTTTTAAATAAGTTTCCAAATTTTCTCACGATTGTGTATATATACATATATATATATACACACAATCGAGAGAAAATTCGAAAATATAATCTGGGTTATAAACTGAATGATTTTTTTAGTTTAAAAACGTTCTAGTTGAGTTGAGTTTAAGGCTCAGCAAACAAAACTTTTTCGTTAGTTGGACACAAGAGATATGTTTTGGCGATCTTTATCTACAAAGAAACTTTATCGCTATATTTGTCGATTTTAATTAACGAACAGATTATGAAAAAATAGAATTTATTTATTTTTTATTGTATGATTCTATATTTATATGCAGTTATTATATTTTGTGTGCAAATATTGTAAAACTACGAAGAACATTAATTCATAATGATGTATTCGTTGAGTTTGGCTACCCCAATTACTTAGTATTTTCATTCAATTTCATAAAGCTTTATTACCATAGAGAATAGAATGATATTATTATGTCATTTAATAAAATATAACGCTTGATTAATTTTAAGAAGGCTAAAAATATTGAGACTCTGTTAAATACTTTAATAAATAGCATTTTTGTCGTTGTTAAATTAAATTTATTGCTTTGAAAACTATACAGATTTTATTTCCTTATCCATTAAATCAATAACAATTACAAAAAAAAAAAATTATTTTGATATCACTGAAAAATAAAAATGTAATTTACAGAATGTAAACCTAAACACATTACAAAACTATTTATAATTAAATGTATTACACCTATTTATGCATAATTTTCCTTTTTTCATATTAAAAATATTATTTGAAATAACTAAATCATTAATTGCAATATTTTTCAATAAAAATAATCAAATATGGAATATTAAATCTGATGTTTTGAGTCAAAAGTTAAGTCATTATAAATTTGATAGGATAGTCAATTACACAGTGACAAACTGGTTACCAAAAAACTTCGTGTATGCCATAGTTGGAACTTTGTAGCCAAATTAATCAATTTTAATTAACAGAAATGTCAAGCTCATTGAAATCAACATGGCATATTCATAGAGAATATGAAATATATCTAACGCAAAGTACATAAAATGAAATACTCTTTTAATTTAGATTACTTTTTAATTGAAATCCCTTTTTTTTAATGTTTTGTCAAATGTGATAAGAAAAAAATATGTAAACGAGCTGAGCATTAGAAATAGTTGATAGAGTGAAAGAAATAAAAACCACCACTGCAAATCATTAAAAAGAGAAACTCTTCAATAATTAAAATCGTGACCTATAACTATCATAAATTCCACTAACAAGGTCGGAACTTGAAACTCATCTGTGAGTTTCATAGGCTTTTAATTCCATTAAAAGGTTCATTCAATCGTTAAATTGCTCGAAGTTCCTGTATTGAGCTTCCGCGTTTAAAATTAATATACGTGCCTTCGATTAATAAATTCTTTGAAATTCCTAGATATGAAAGATCTCATGATAGTAAAATTAAATCTCTGATTGAGAATTCGGAAAACATATCATAGATAATGAGGGGAATGTAGACATACCGAGTCATAAAGTGAAGTTTATGTACACAAAAAATTCCCATTAGGACGTACGAAGTTTAAGCAATTCGTTAAAGAAAATAATTGGTAATGGTATTTATGTAAATCTTGCATTAAAATTTGAACAGATTGTAATACAATAGCTTGAAAACGTATTATATACATACATCGTACATAAGTCTTATTTTTATATTCTGAAAGTCCCCCCTTCCCGAAGTTATAAATTATTAGTTACTCTTTTCGTTACTGGAATTCGCATCGTTATTATTTTTATAAACATTTAATGCAAATTTTGCTTTCATATAGTTCAAACAATCACTATTTAAACAATATTTAAGTATTCTAAAATACTGAACTGATTGATTTAGGTACGGAGTAAATCATTGAACATAAGCAATTTTAAAGTAGTATCAGTCAGTATTAATTCATTAAGGAATACATTTTTAGTGACTTTTCTTAATGAATTTGCATTATTTACCTTAAGTAAAAATTCATTTTACATAAGAATTAAGATTCATAGAAATACTTTAATAGTATAATAACTCCATTTTATGACATAATATGTATATTAATATCTTTTATGCTATTTATATATAAAATGTCTGAAAAAATAAAAGCTAGTCAAAAATTATTAGTTACAGTAATGAATTTTATTTTTTGGCGTCTTTATCATAATACAATTGACATTTTTTCAAATGCAGTATCAGAAATTTTAAATTTTCTTTCGCTTAAACTATCATTTAGTATCAAGCACTCAGACTTCTTGTCCAATCAATTTTATTTTTATAAATATTGGTAAAATGTATACCTCTGAATCTCAGTAAATTTATTTAGTTCATAAGTTCCAAGTCACAATGTGAAGAAGAGTGGTTCAGAGGTTAGAAAATTCAAAGAATTACTTAATTCCCAAGTTATCCTATATGTCTATTATTGTGTTCTTCAAATTATATTATTTATGTGTTAAAACGTTATTATATAATGTGTTCATTGGATTATCATAGTAAATCCCATAAAGTTATAGAGATATAGCTAAGCCGCCCATCAAAATCAGTTTTCTGCTCATAATTCCTAATAAGAAATATTAATCTTTAAAAACTAATAGAATTTTTATAATAATGGGAATCCAATTTTTAGACCATTTCCTTACATTTTATTAGCTAGAAATTAAAATACGTAGAAAATGTGTATAAGTCACCTTTCACTCATTTTTTTTTATTGAGTTTGAATCCGTTCGACTACAGCAATGAATTATTTCCATCTC
This sequence comes from Latrodectus geometricus, assembly GCA_026290005.1. NCBI lineage: Eukaryota > Metazoa > Arthropoda > Arachnida > Araneae > Theridiidae > Latrodectus > Latrodectus geometricus. The sequence goes on from JAPDSC010048092.1 coordinate 99,620, forward strand.
CACGTTGTTTGATCATTGCTCATTCAAATACGACGCGATGACCGTCAGAACCCGGATTTCGATTCTGCGAGCCTCACATCACGAGAGAATCCAAGTCGAATAGCTTCACGCATGATTTGGATTAAGGACTGAGGTTTGTAGCCAATAAAAGACTTCTGGTTTTCAATTTCGATTCTAGTCAAACGTCTTCGCTTTGTGGTGTCGATGGATTCGGGTCCAAACAAAATAGAAAATGTCACATCTTGCCTTGAAGGAAAAGCTACTGTTTGCAAAGAGATTTAAACTATAAGCTACATAAATCGAACGTAAGAATTTCGGAAATTATACCTAAAAATTCCCTTTCAGAATTCGATGATGCGATAGAAAGAACACTAACAATGTGAAATTGCTCTTAAACTAAGATATAAAAATACTTTTTATAAATCTCACTAAAATTATCATATCAAAAAATATTTTAAAGGATATGACTTGTGAAAAGTTTCTCTATTTACTTAAATTTATAATTTGATTAAATTTTTTGGAGTTGGTTAAGTAACAAAAATTTTAAAATTGAATTTTTTATATATTTATATTGTTATAAATTAATAAATATATTTACACATTTTAATAATTAAAAGTGAATTTTATTCATCGCTCTAATTTTCTTTCATAATTTAGAATATTCAGTCAATTATAAGGATATTATAACTGAAGCATCCAATTTTACATTCAAATTATCCTTTATTTGACCATCTTTTAATTTTTAATCAAAAATTTCCTTATTACTTGCAAAATCAAAAAAATTAGACTTTCAGTTTATAAATATTTAAACATCATAATCATATTTTTTTTAATAATTTAGGTGTCATTAATGTACTAAGTTTTTGAAATAAAAGGAAACTACATATACACTTCAATTACAAAGAATACATCATTTATCAGACAATAAATCCCTATTTTTGTGCCACTTTATAGATAACTTATTATATGGTTTGAAACTCAATTTTCCATTGCAGAACGGAAATATTTAATTCGAAAAATGTGATGTACAAAAGTAAAAATATCTAAATAGTAAACATAAAATATCTGAAAATATACAAACAGAATTAAACATTTGAAATTGAATACTATTGTGTAACACCAATTCAAATAAGTAAAATGTACATTTAATTTCATATAAAAATTTGCTTTAACTTAAAATTTTTCATATAATTTTAACAGAATAAACCTTTTTAATTAATCGAAATTATTTAAATTTTTGTAGATATTATCTCAACATTTAGAGAGGATTAAATTGAATGTCTCCAAAAAATTTTAAATTAATAAACACAAAATTAGCGTTTCTAAATTTCAATTAAGTAGTTTTTCTGTTTTCTTAATAAATAAAATATAATAATCAATCTTCCGATTCTTAAGACAGTCTATGCTTATTATTAAATTATATAATGTTCAATGCAACTTAAATAATCAATATTTACTCAAAATTCTTGTTATTTTCTGATATTGAATTTACACGGTTTTTGTTCGAATAATTCATTACTTTTTATTTTCAATACTAATGGAATTAAAAAATAACGAAATATAATACTACCTCCGCCAAATACTGAAGTTAGCTTATAACTATATTCTAAATCATATAATAACCATTATTTAATAACCACCATTTTTATAAAGCTTTTAAAAATAGACATTCTACAAAAAATGTTTGACTTGAATACTTTTTTTTTTAATGAAACTTATGTTTATACCTATATCTCGTCAAACTTCTTTCTCGCTATTCTTGAGTGGCCATACGAGAGCCCTGGTGTTCAGCTGACATGGCATCCCCTTGCACATATTTCGGTTTGCTTGGGTTTTAACAAAGACGAAATCCTTCGGGACCCTCTCAACTGTTTTTAGACTTTTCAAACATTTTCGGATTCATGGGAGTTGTCCAGCTCTGTTAGATGGTTCCGAGGCTAGAAAGAACACATAACAAATAATTCGCTGAGATTGTATTTTTAAGGATTCACCATAAGTTTAAATATAGATGATCAATATTTAATGAAGCCATAATTTTATGAGCATCCTATTCTAATCTTTAATGATAACAAACACGAAATGCAATTGGCATTGAAAACAACACTGTAATTAATTTAAAAAGAACTTCCTTTCAAGTCAAGCTTGTCAATTTATAGTAATGTTTGTAAATATTGTGGTTTTGGTGAATTTTCTTAAGTGGGGAGCTCAACTTATTCAGCCTTTGTTCAGATTTACGTTTTGAAGATTATCTCAAATTAATTTTAATAATTAATTCTCAAAAATAGAGCATTTAGCATGTATGTATATTTCATCTTCATTAATTCACTTTTAGAAATCATAGGTATCCCATTAATCATCGATATTTTTTGATGAAACAAATATTTTGATCGACATCGATAAAGTTAAATAAACGTTAAAGAGTAATGTCACATTATTATATGTAAGCAAATTACATTTAATTGTATTCTTAGATTATCCTCCTAAAAATTCTTTAGTTATATGTATATATAATTATTAGCAAATTCTTGGGCATCAAATGAATATTTATATTCACATAAAAGTAAATAACTTAAGACATACTAAACTATTGCATTTCGTGGTAGTTCCTGACAATGAGAATAAAAATTTGTGTATTTTTAAACCTAATTAGTATTACTTAATAAATTTATCTCAATATTTCGTGATTACAATTTGAATTCTGAAGTTTAATTTTGAAATCTCATACTGGATCAAATTCTTTTTAATGAGAAACATAAAAAATGAATGCAAATACTCAAAATATAAAATAAATTACTAGATGCAAAAGAAATTATTTGTTAATGAATTTTGATGACTTTGTTGAGTGTTTTATTCCCAAATTACAATGTAGCTGCTTTTCATGAGAGGAAGGAATTATTGTAATTTCCTGGTACATCTGTTTAATTTAATTTTGTCATTGCATATTATGAGATTGCAAATATTATTATATAATTAATCACATATAATGACAATGAAAACTTTTTCAAGAAATCTATGAAGTTTTGAATAAAGTGATGTTATGAATAGAAAATGTTTAGTTTGATTGGCGTAAATGTTTTTTCATGTTTAAAATTAAATAAAATAATATTAAAAAAGTTGATTTTTAAGTTCTTTATAATTAATTTATATTTAGTAAAAAAAAATCTCTTATTTCTCTATTCTTTAAAAAGCTAAGAAATTTTATGTTATGGCAACTATGTAACTGTAACTGAAGAAGTATAATCGTATATACTTCACTGGCCACAGGAAATTCAAAATCCTGAACAAAGTATGCAAATAACATGAAATTTACAACATGCATTAGTTGAGGTCAGATAAAAAAATGATTGGAATTTCAGAGCAGACACACATAACGTGCGCCTGTGGCGCCTCTTCAAAGTGCTGTTTAAGGCTTGAGATTTCGATGATTTCAGGTTCGAAAAGTGTGTTTTTCTTGTGTTTTTTCAAAAAAGGACCAATTATGCATCACAGAAAACAGTCATCATTTTTTGATCAATTATCTGAGTACGACAGAGGAAGGATAGTGGCCTCCCGAGATTGTGAATTACCTTTCAGGGAAATTGGTATTCGTGTCGGACGAAACAAAACAACAGTAATGCGGATATGCGATTGTTGGATGTAAGAGAGTACGAGGGACTGACGTGTTCAGTTGCATCTACCTCAGTGTTCCACTTCACGTGATGAAAGGCAAATTGTGCGCCTGGCAGTGACGGATCGCTCAGCCACATCACGAACCATAGCACAGCACACACATTCAGTCTGTAACGCATCATCCAATGTCCTCGCGTAACATTCAATGCCACTTATAGCAGAGTGGTTTGTCCGAAAGACGTCTATTTTTTCGTCTACTTTTAACGCAGAACCACAAACGTCTCCCCCGCCTATGGTGCGATGAAAGAAGGATGTGGGCTGCAGAATGGAATGAAATTATCTTTACTGACGAGTCACGCTTCTGTCTGCAACACCATGGTGGTGGCATTAGAGTCTGGAAACACCGTGGAGAGAGAATGCTGAACAGCTGCCGATAGTTTAAACAGCCAGCGCTACATCTCCAAGTTGTTGGACCCAGTTGTCCTTCTTTACTTCCAGGGCTTGCCTACAATCATATTTCAACGGGATAATGCACAACCATACGTGACACGTTTCGTTCAAGAGTTCTTCGTCAATAGACAAATTGAATTGCTTCTCAGACCGGCTCACTCGCAAGGTCTTTCGGCGATAGAAAACATGTTGGTCCATGGTTGCTCAACGATTGATATAAATTATATTCCCAGCTGCTATACCAGATCAATTTAGGCAATGTGTGGAAGCTGCTTTGTCTATCGTACCCCAAGAACACATAAAAAGTCTCTTTGAATCAATGACGAGGAGGGTGGCAGCAGTGATCTCCAATAATTGCGGCTACTCTGGCTACTGGTTTTTGAAGGAAGCACACTTCACAGAAATCTATAAATTCAATCATTTAATACTTGGTCAACATGTTACTTACAAAATAAATTTTGTTGTGATATCACTTGTCTTTCTTGGTATTGCAATTTGGGTGACCAGCAGTCTATTTGACTCTTCACTTACGGATTTTTAATATTCACATATTTTTTAATATGGATATATTAAAAATATTACTTAAATATATGTTTGAGCTTTCTCATTATTCCTGACTCTTTCTTAAATAAACCATTTTACAATTTCAAGAATAATTAAGGAAATATTTAATAGCTTTATATATAGTCTCAACTAGAAAATTATTATCTTTCTATAATGACTACTAAACCGATAATTAATAAATTACTTGAAAGTGATAATTACTATAATTATACTAATACTTAAGGCTTAAGATAGATACATCATTGGCATGCTTAGCTTGTCATAATATGTAATTAATAAAAAAAAAACTTTTTTTTTAAAATATCATATATTAGAGTGAACTTTGTAGAGATAAACTTGTATCATTTTTAAGCCCTAGGCATTTATCTCTTAGAATTACAAAAGACGAGAGGCCTCAGTTGGAAATACGACTTTTTTCAACAGACTCTTGATGGCTTAAAAATTGATGGATATCGATTCGTGTAATTACGGTTCTCTGTCACCGTATGATAAAGCGTTGCTATTCCGCAATTTTCTAAAGAATCTGGCCCCGGTAACTGATAAAAGTTCGAAGCTTCACCTAAACCACAATTTGTGGTTTTAAAAACATTTCGCCACCGGTGTGTCAAACGAGAAACAACAGAATTCTTCCGTGGAGTCTCGGTGGCTGCACCTTATCATAAGAGGTCACCAGACACTTGTTTTGGAACTTAAAATGTCGTTTTTTACCGTAGTCCCCTTTAATTTATGTTGTGT